>CAUYPK010109813.1:0-14937 GCA_963574355.1 Loris lydekkerianus | reverse complement strand
TCCATAAGAAGAACCATAGCTGCTCTGGCCATAGCCTGACGTATCTGACTGGCCATAACCACTGTAACTCTGCTGTCCATAGGGCTGACTGCTCTGTTGGGAGTAGCCCTGCCCAGGCTGGGTGGGGTAGGCCCCATAGCTGGAGAAAGAGAAACAATCAAGAAAAGGTATTTTCACCATCCTTGCCCTCTACAAATTTTAGAAGTCCAAAAATGGCACTCACCTTTGGGTTGCTTGTTGGGTATAGTCTGGAAAAAGGAAAGAGAAAAAAATTACATTACTTTCAGCAATAATGAGAAAGAAAAAAAGAAAATCATCACTTTCAGCCACATTTGAGAGTGTCTTAATGTAGCCCTAAGTGGAGCGCTGTGACATCATAGCTCACAGCAACCTCAAACTCCTAGGTTCAAGCAATCCTCCCGCCTCAGCCTCCCAAGTACCTGGAAATACAGGCACCAACCACAACCCTGGGCTAGTTTATTTTTAGTAGTCTTACTCAGGGTGGTCTCAAACTCCTGGGCCCAAGCAATCCACTCACCTCATCCTCCCTAGAGTGCTAGAATTACAGGTATGAGCCACCATGCCTGGTGGTCTCAGCCACCACTCAAGAGTGGAACAGCTAATTAATTACTCAAGCACTGGGGTTGCCAAATCAAAAAAAGGCAATCATAGGGCTTAAATTCCTCCGTAAGACACTGATTGGGAAGAGAAACAGATCATAGCTTCTATGTTCAGATCACTGTTAAGTTTTCTTACAACAAAGCAAAGAAAATAGAAATTTCTAGAAACTAAGAAAAGTTAACTATTGGAAAAACCAAGGGTCTCAGTAGACAGCTACTATTTTCTGCAAAATCAATTCATGTCAGGAAATACTCCAAAACATTCTAGGTACATTTCATTTCCACTAGAAAGGCATTATCATCAGGACTCAATAGACAGTAAATCTGCCCAAAGTGACAGAGGTACTGGATTCAAGACCCAGACAGCAGTGTTCGGAATGTGGCCTCCACACTCCACCAAGACCCAAAGAGCAAGAATTTCTCAGAAACCATTCTTCCCCTCTGACTAACCTAAAGTAAACTTTTAGTGTAAAGTTAGGCAACCAAGACAAGAGAGCCCCTTCACCCCAAATGACAGATCTCCCTCGCTTCAGGAGGCGAAATACAACTGGTACTCAAGTCCTCAGCCCTGTGGCTTCAGGAGGCGAAAGACAACTGGTACTCAAGTCCCCAGCCCTGTGGCTTCAAACGATTCCGTTTTCTGTTCTACTCTGGCCTTCCTCTGAACCGGCCAACCAGAAGTATTGAAAGTGCTTTTAAAACACCACACTAAAGACTCACTGTCGTGCCCTCAGTTGGGGAAACCAGGAGGAAAAGACCGAAGGACCAGGAAAGGGTGTGGTCTGGGCCTGCCATTCTTTCAGTTCCCACCTCATAAAAACTTCGGCGGGAAAACCTACGAACCCGGTGCCCGAGTCCGTTGGTCAATCCCTACCCCCCCAGCCGTTAAGCTGGCGCGCGTCCCCAATCTCGAGCCTCCGCCCCCGGCCGCGTGGCAACCAAGGCGGGAATAGGGTGGTCCCGCCCCTTCCCGAGAGCACCTGGGGCGTGAAGCCCACACCGGACGCAGGCTCCAAAATCATCTGCGAAGCCTCTCGCGACAAAAAGCCAGACAAACACGAGACGGGGAAATGGAATAGGTGCCGCGAGAAAGGGGGGAGGGGCCAACAGAGCGCGTGCGCGCACCAATTGCCCGGATGCAGCACTGCGACAAAGCGGGCCAGAGCGTGAGGCTGGGTGTGGGGACTTAGGCTACGGAGATAGGTAATATCCACTTTTACCTCACATTTCAAGTCACCAAGAAGCATCTCTCCCAACCCTGACCTCAAATAAACTGCAAAGGGAAGACTTCCCGCCCCGTAGGAGGATCCAGAGGAAGGAAACAAAATGGCGACACCGGCCTCCCCCTTCCACCTCTCCCTGCTTCCCGCCACAGTGGTACGAAGAGATCCCACACGCGATCGCCGTCCGTCCTACTGAAAATCAAAAGCCCAGGTGGGAGGGAACGAGGCCTCGGACAGGCGCGCCACTACCGCCTCGCGCCCTTACATACCGTTTGAGGCCATGTCCGCGCACGCGCGCACCGGCCGACGAGCAACAAAATTCCAACACCGCGGAGTACGGACGCCTCGAGGACTGAACAGCCCCGCCTCTTGCGTCGAGGTTTATGTACGCCACCCCCCGCCTACGTACCGCGGAGGAGTGTACCAAGTGAGAAAAGAAAAGGGAGAGAAGGGATGGAATTCCATTATTCTTTAGAGAGCGTAGAGCGTCTGAGGAAACAAAAGAGAAAATAATTAACTTTAAAAAATGTTGAATAATATATACAATAATTTTTTTCTGATAAATAACTTCTCTTGAGTCTGAAGGACTAGCCTAACATAACTCCTCCCCGTAAAGTCACTGTGGTACTGTCCGATCGCCCGCTCTGGGCGGGGCGAGGGGCCCGGGCGTCTGCGGACAAACTGTAGTTGAAGCCGGGCGTCTTTTAGAATGGGAACCGAAATTATTGTGGCTGACCCCTTTTTCTAGGTCCCACTTTCACTCAGGATGGCGATCTCCTACCATTCATTGTTCTTCCACTGTATCAGACGCATTGTCGGTACAGATGCCAACCTCCATTTCTGGATCTATCCCTCCCCTCCCCCAGCAACAAGCAGACCCTCTCCTTGCGTCTCGGTTTTCCTTTCATAGTCTTTCCGGGTTGCCTTTCCTTCAGACCTTAATGGAATTTGGGCATTGTGACGTTTGATCCGAAAGAAAGCATGAATTGTAGCTTGGGCCCCAGGGCGTTAGTCCTGTCCAGTGCTGAACTCTCAGCCAAACCCCCCACGGCTTTGCTCCTGACCAGCCGTTGGAGAGGAAAAATCCGGGCCCTCGTTGTGCTCAGACAGCGTCGACGTTAGATTAAGGTTGTCCAGACTTTTAACGACAACGACCCCGGTTGTTGTTTCTCTTTTTCTTTCTTTTCTTTTTCAGACAGAGCCTCAGTCTGTTATCCTAGACTAGAATGCCCTGTGTCAGCCTAGTTCACAGCAACCTTAAACTGCTGTGTTCAAACAATCCTCCAGCCTCAGCCTTCCTAGTACCTGGGACTACAGGGTCCACTAGTACGCCCGGCAAGTTTTTCTATCTTTAAGAGAGTCAGGGGTGAGGGTCTTACTCTTGCTTAGGTTGGTCTTGAACACTTCAGCTCAAGCTATCCTCCCACCTGCGCCTGCCAGAGTAGTAGGATTACAGGCATGAGCCACCTCCCTATCCCTTATCTATAAAATGGAGATATTTTTACCTCCTGTACAAGATTGTGATAGGAAGGAAATTATTTGTGTTTTGTGTGTCTGTTGTTTTGTTTTGTTTTGTTTTGTATTGATTTGTTTGGGGGGGGGAGTTTTCGTTCTCTGTCTTTTTTTTTGAGATAGGGTCTCACTAACGCCCGGCTATGGATTGTTGTAGTTGTTTTCGCAAGCCCAGGCCGGGTTTGAACCCACCAGCGCCCTAACCACTGAGCTAAGGGCACCAAGCCAGGAGTTTTCTTTCAATCTCACTCTGTCATGCTGGATGAACTGCCATGATGTCATAACTGGCAGCAACCCTCAACTCCTGGGCTAAAGTGATCCTGTTACCTCAGTCTCTGGCATAGTTGGGACTACAGGCTCCTGTCACAATGCCTGGCTAGTTTTGGTAATTTTAGTAGAGACAGGATCTCTTGCTCTGGTCTCCAGCTCCTGAGCTCAGGCATTCACCTGCCTAGGCCTCCCAGAGTGTTGGGATTACAGGCATGGACCACCTTGCCTGGCCTTATTTGTGCATTTTAAAACCACTTAAACCTTGGGTAAATGTGTTATTTTTGGGTTCTCTACTACTTCCTTGGTAGGGCCTTAGAAAAACAAGCAGGAGGTGGGGTGTGGTGACTCATGCCTGTAATCCTGGCACTGTGGGAGGACTAGGCAGGAAAATCTCTTGAACTCAGGTGTTCAAAGCCAGCCTGAGCAAGAGTGAGACCTCCTCTCTACTAAAAATAGAAAAATCGACTGGGCGCCCATAGCGCAGTGGTCAACAGTGCCAGCCACATACACCGAGGGTGGCAGGTTCAAGCCCGATCCAGGCCAACTAAACAACTGCAAAAAACAAAATAGCAGGGCATTGTGGCAAGTGCCTGTAGTCCCAGCTACTTAGGAGGCTGAGGCAAGAGAATTGCTTATGCCCACGAGTTGGAGGTTGTTGTGAGCTGTGATGCCATGGCACTCTACTGAGGGCAACATAAAAATAAAATAAAAATAGACTCAGTACCCACAGCTCAGTGAGTAGAGCACCAGCCACATGCAGCGAAGATGGCAGGTTCGAGCCCAGCCCGGGCCTGCTAGACAACAACAACTGCAACCAAAAAAAAAAAAAAAAAAAAAAAATGGCCCAGGGTTGTGGTAGGCACCTGTGGTCTCAGGTACTCGGGAGGCTGAGGCAAGAGAATCACTTGAGGTTGCTGTGAGCTGTGACACAAATGCACTCTACCCAGAGTGACTAGTGAGACTCTGTCTCAAAATAAAATAAAATAAAATAAAAATAGAAAAATAATTTTTCTATTTTGGTGGTCACCTGCAGTCCCAGCTACTCAGGTGGCTGAGGCAGGAGGATTGCTTGAACCCAGGCGTTTGAGGTTGCTGTGAGCTAGACTAACACAGGGCACTCTAGCCTAGGGCAACAGAGGAAGGCTCTGTCTCAAAAAAAGAAAAAAAAGGCTACATCAACTGGCCATTTCTCCAGGCTTATCTCTCTCTTAGTGGACATCTCCTGAGTTCCATAACAAAAGGACCTCACACTCCTCAAAGTCTCCTTAGTTGCCATCCCTGCTCACAGTCCTCCCTCCCTTTCCACTGTCTATTCCCTGGACATTTCTCTTCCTCTGCAAGCCCCACAGGTAGCAGTGCTCTCCAAGGTTTTGTCTTCAGCCTTCTTAGCTTTTTCCTTGAGGCCCAAAACCCCAACTGTAGCCTGGTATGAAATGACGCCTCCAGACAGATTTTCTATGGCCAGCATGTTGCTTTTAATTTTGTAAACTAGTTATCAACACTGAAAATAGGGAAATTGAGTGAAAACTTAAGCTTCTGGCTTATCTTGAAAACCAGAGATTCTGGCCAGCACTGGCCCACCTTCTCAAAGGGCAAGGGTCAGCAGGAACAAGAAGCTGCTGCCTTTAGTTAAAGCATATGCTTATAGTTCATGATAGACTTCTTTATTTCCTCATGTTTCTAACCTGAAAGTCAATGTTTTGTTTTGTTTTGTTTTGTTTTGTTTAATTTTGAGACAGAGCCTCACTATGTCGCTCACCCTTGGTAGAATGCCCTGGCATCACAGCTCACAGCAACTTCAAACTCCTGGCCTCAAGTGATTCTCTTGCCTCAACCTCCCAAGGAGCTGGGACTATTGTCGTCTGCCACAGTGACCAGCAATTTTTGTTGTTGTTGCAGTTGTCAATGTTGTTCAGCTGGCCCGGCCGGGTTCGAACCCTCCAGCCTTGGCGTATGTGGCTGGCACCCTACCCACTGAGCTATGGGCGCTATCTAGAAGCCAATGTTAATTAAGATTTATATCAGGCCAGGTGAGGTGGCTCACGCCTGTAATCCCAACACTTGGGAGGCCAAGGCAGATGGATTGCCTGAGTTCACAGATTTGAGACCAGCCTGAGCAAAAGTGAGACCCCCATTTCTAAAAATAGCCAGGTGTTGTGGCAGGTGCCTGTCCCAGCTACCTGGGAGGCTGAAGTAAGAGAATTGCTTAAGCCCAAGAGTTTGAGGATGCTGTGAGCTATGATACCACGGCACACTACCAAGGGCAACAAAGTCAGACTCTGTCTCAAAAAAAAAAAAAAAGATTTATATCAGAAAAAAAAATTTTCATTTATATCAGATGTTTAATGCAATTTTTCTTAGAATAGAATTAAAAGGGCCAGGTGTAGCAGTGGCTCACAACTGTAATATTAGCAATTTGAGTAGGCCAAGGCAGGAGGATTGCTTGAGCTCAGGATTTCCAAACCAGCCTGAGCAACGCAGCAAGACCCTGTCTTTAAAAAACAAAGTTAGCCACATGTGGTAGTGCATACCTTTAGTCCCAGCTACCCTGGAGGCTAAGGCCCAGGAGTCTGAAGTTGCAGTGAGCTATGATGACACTATTGCACTCTTGGATTCGAGCCCAGTCCAGGTCAGCTAAAATCAACAATGACAACTGCAACCAAAAAAATAATAATAATAATAAAAATAGCCGGGCATTGTGGCAGGCTCCTATAGTCCCAGCTACTTGGGAGGCGGAGGCAAGAGAATTGCTTGAGCCCAGGAGTTAGAGGTTGCTGTGAGCTGTGATGCCAAAGCACTCTACCAACGGCAACATAATGAGACTCTGTCTCAAGAAAAAAAAAAAAAAAAAGAGGGCAGCGCCTATGGCTCAGTGGGTAGGGCACCGGCCCCATATACCGAGGGTGGCAGGTTCAAACCCAGCCCTGGCCAAACTGCAAAAAAAAAAAAAAAAAAAAAAAAAAATGAGGGTGCTGCTGTGGCTCAGTGGGTAGGGTGCCAGCCCCACATACCAAGGATGGCGGGTTCAAACCCAGCCCCAGGCAAACTAAAAGATAATAGCTGGGCATTGTGGTGGGCACCTGTAGTCCCAGCTACTCAGGAGGCAAGAGAACCGCCTAAGCCCAGGAGCTAGAGGTTGCTGTGAGCTGCATGACGCCACAGCACTCTACCAAGGGCAATAAAGTGAGACTCTGTCTCTACAAAAAAAAAAAAAAGAGAGAGAGAGAGAATCGCTTGAACCCAAGAGTTTGAGGTTGCTGTGAGCTATGATTCCATAGTACTGTACCAAGGGTGACAAAGTGAGACTCTGTCTCAATTAAAAAAAAAAAAAAGCAAGAGAGAAAAACTCGCTGGGAGTTGTGGCAGGTGCCTGTAGTGCCAGCTACGTGGGAGACTGAGGCAAGAGGACCTCTTGACCCCAAGAGTTTGAGGTTTCCGTGAGCTGAGACCAAGGCACTCTACCCAGGGTGACAGAGTGAGACTGTGTCCCAAAAAAAAAAAAAAAAAAAAAATCACATGAGGGCGGCGCCTGTGGCTCAAAAGAGTAGGGCACCAGCCCCATATGCTGTAGGTGGCAGGTTCAAACCCAGCCCCAGCCAAAAACTGCAAAAAAAAAAAAAATCACATGGGTCTAAATGTACAGATAGAAAGACTATCTGAGATCTATTATTAATGGGGAAGGCTGGAGCAAGCTACCGAACAATGTGTATGATCTGCTACTATTTGGGCTTTTAAAAGGGAAGGAGAATTACTGGCATATGTTTGTGAAGAAGAAAAAACCAGCCATAGTCTTTATTTCTGAGGAAGGATCTGGGAAAGTTGGGGTCTAGTATGTGAAGGAAATTCACTTTTCCCAGGATCCTTGCATATTTTAATTTTTTGCCATGTGGATATATTGACCAATCCAAAAAGGGAATTGGCTCTTACAAAGCAACACAAGGGTTGTAGGTGATAAGAGGATTTCATGAGGTGGGGTGATCAGTTTTTCAGTGAGCAGGAATGGATGGACAGTCTTCACTGAAGAGATGATAGTTTAGCTGGAAGTTTACCAGATGGTTAAAGGATTTCTCAGGGCAAGAATGGTATGAGTAAAGAGGAGCAAGCTTGGCTGAAAACTGGTCCTAGCCAGGTACTTTAGCTGGATCCTTGTAAAAGGGGACGGGAACAGGCTACGTCCTTCTCCTTAGAAGTGTTCACTGGCCCAAGGAAGAGAGTGGAGGATAATGAGAGAGTGAGCTTTGGGCCAGACCCAGATTATCTATTGCCTGCAGCACATCTTTGTGCAAATTAGAAAAAGGCATCCCTCTGGGCTTGGTGGCTGTCTCCTGTAATCCTAGCACTCTGGGAAGCAGGAGGATCCTTTGAGCTCAGTGTTCAAGAACAGCCTGAGCAAGACAGTGACCCTGTCTCTACTAAAAATAGAAAAATTAGCCAGACATTGTGGTGGGCACCTGTAGTCCCAACTACTGGGCAGGAAAACACAGGAGGATCACTCAAAACCAGGAGTTTGAGGTGAAGTGGGCTGATGCCACAGCAATCTAGCCTGGGCAACAAAGTGAGACCAAAAAAAAAAAACGAAAAAGAGAAAGAGAAGGAAGAAAGAAAGGAAAGGAAAAGGAAAAGACATTCCTTTCTCCAAGCAGACACAACTCTGGAAGGGCCCAAGGCTTACAGAGGAGAGCAGGGACTGGATTTCACTCAGCCCCAGTTAGCCACTTGGCAGAGGACCTCAGGCAGGACAAAACCTACTACACAGTCCTGAGCAGCAACCCTGAGGTATAAGACAACCCCAATATTTCACATCACTCAAAGCAAGAGTAAAAGAAAGCAACTTTGTAAGTCTGCTCTGCATATTAAATGATTTTTCCATCTACATATCAAGCTTAACCGGGGCTAGAACATTGTGTGCATGAACAAATGACCTTTACTCTCCTATCTGTCCTTCAGTATGTACTGCTTCAAAAAAGAAATAATTGCTTTTTTTTAAGAAATAATTGCTTTATTATTTCCTTGGGCAGCACCCAGGACAGGAAGTGGCCCTGCCTGCATGGGGCCCACTTAGGTTTTGTGTCTCTAAGAGAGGTTGTCATGGTAAACAGACTGGGAAAGTAAATGCTGGGCAGATAATTGGCCTGTGCTAAGAAAAGACCTGTTTGAACTAGCTAGAAAAGGACAACACAGTTTGGTTGCAGACAACACAGTTTCTGAGCCACAGAAAGCCTCCCGGGAGGCAGGGCCAGGAGAAAGAAAAAGGACAAGGGGCAAGGAGTTTATTGATCATGGGGATGGGATGGGAAATTGTCCCATCATTGTACCAGGTCCACTTCAAGCAGGTGAGAGGTACCGAAGGAATAAATTGGGCATCCCGAAAACACTGTTACATGCTTCACGAAAATGTAACAAGAAAAGCTCTGTTAGTGGTTCCATGTCATTGCCTTTTTCAAGGCCTCAGAGCTCCAGGATCTCCAGCTCTAGAGACAAACAAAAAGAGAAATGCACTGAAAAAGACAGCAGCACAGGGGCTTCCTCACAAATATGTAAAAGAATGAGAAGAAACTTGTTTATGCTTGACCCAGCAAGGAGATTTGAATCCCAACATGCAAAATATATATGTATACTTTTTTAAGATTCATTTGCAAATTTTAATAGGAAGATACATGTGTAACTACTGAAAAGAGTTCTCTCAACTTTCTCTGTAGGGTAAACTGAAATGAAAATTACACATTTTTTTTTTTTTAGAGACAGAGTCTCACTTTATCATCCTCGGTAAAGTGCTGAGGCGTCACAGCTCACAGCAACCTCCAGCTCTTGGGTTTAGACAATTCTCTTGTCTCAGCCTCCCGAGTAGCTGGGACTACAGGTGCCTACTACGACGCCCAGCTATTTTTTTTTAGAGGCAGAGTCTCACTTTGTCACCCTCGGTAGAGCTCAGGAGTTGGAGACCAGACTAAGCAAGAGCGAGACTCATTTTTTACTAAAAATGGAAAACTTAGCTGGGCCTTGTGCCAGGCACCTGTAGCTCCAGCTACCCAGGAGGCTGAGGCAAGAAGATCACTTGAGCCCATGTTTAAGGTTGCTGTAAGCAATGACCCCAAGAAACTCTACCCAGTATGAAAGAATGAAACTCTGTCTCAAAAAAAAAAAAAAAAAAAGTCTGGGGAGAAAGAATGTTTCCGCCAGATGTGGTGGCTCACACCTATAATCCTCGCACTTTGGGAGGCCGAGGGGTAGGATTTCTTGAGACCAAGAGTTCAGAATAGCCTGAGCAAGAGTGAAACCCTTGTCTCTACAACAATTTTAAAACTATCTGGGTGTGATAGTGGGCACCTGTACTCCCAGGTATTCAGGAGGCTGAGGCAGGAGCATTAGGTGAGCCCAAGAGTTGGAGGTTGCAGTGAGCTATGATCCCATCACTGCACTCCAGTCTAGGCAACAGAGCAAGACCCTGTTGCTGAAAAAATAATAATAAAATAAACAAATAATAGCTGTGAAATGCGCAGTATAATAAAACTAGGGAATTTGCTTTTCATTTTAGATTTTTTTTTTTTTAGAGACAGAGTCTCACTTTATCACCCTTGGTAGAGTGCTGTGGCGTCACAGCCTCCTGAGTAGCTGGGACTACAGGCACCTACCACAACGCCAGGCTATTTTTTTGTTGCAGTCTGTCGGGGATGAGTTTGAACCCACCACCCTTGGTATATGGGGCCGGTGCCCTACTCACTGAGCCACAGGTGCCACCCTAGATTTTTTTTTTTTTTGGTAGAGACAGAGTCTCACTTTATGGCCCTTTGGTAGAGTGCCGTGGCATCATACAGCTCACAGCAACCTCCAGCTCCTGGGCTTAAGCGATTCTCTTGCCTCAGCCTCCGGAGTAGCTGGGACTACAGGCGCCCGCCACAATGCCCGGCTATTTTTTTGTTGCAGTTTGGCCGGGGCTGGGTTTGAACCCACCACCCTCGGCATATGGGGCCGGCTCCCTACTCACTGAGCCACAGGCGGTGCCCTACTCATTGAGCCACAGGCGCCGCCCCAATTTTTTTTTTTTTTAAGAGACAAAGTCTCACTTTATCCCCCTCTGTAGAGACCGGTGACATCACAGCTCACAGCAACCTTGAACTCCTGGGCTTAGGCAATTCTTTTGCCTCAGCCTCCCGAATAGCTGGGACTACAGGCGCCTGCCACAACACCCCGCTAGTTGTTGTTGTTGCAGGTTGCAGTTGTCATTGTTTGGCTGGGTTCGAACCCACCAGCTTCAGTGTATATGGCTGGTGCCCTACCCACTGAGCTATGAACGCCACCTATTTTTTATTTTTTTATGAAACAGTTTCATTTTGTTGCCCTCGGTAGAGTGCCGTTGTTCACAGCAACCTCAAACTCTTGGGCTCAAGTGATTCTCTTGCCTCAGCCTCCTAAGTAGCTAGGACTACAGGCACCAGCCACAACACCCATCTAGTTTTAGAAACAGGGTCTCACTCTTGCTCAGTCTGGCTTCAAACCCATGAGCTCAGGCAATCTACACACCTCAGCCTCCCAGAGTGGTAGGATTACAGGCATGAGCAACCATGCCTAGACTTTATTTTTTAATTTTCTTTAAATACTTTTCTTTCTCCAAATAACTTCTCTTTTTTTTTTTTTTCTTTTTGTTTTTTAAGGACAGTCTCTGTTGCCTAGTCTAGAGTGTCATGGCCTCAGCCTAGCTCACAGCAACAACCTCAAACTCCTGAGCTCAAGCCACCCTCCTGCCTCAGCCTCCCAGGTAGCTGGGATCTCAGGCTTATGTCACTAAAACTGCCTAATTTTTCTATTTTTAGTAGAGATGGGCTTTCTCTTTGCTCAGGCTGGTCTCAAACTCCTGAGCTTAAATGATCCTCTCGCCTCAGTTTCCCAGAATATTAAGATTATAGGCATGGGCCATCGCTCCCAATCAACTTTAGTAATTTTTAAGTTAAAATGTGTTTCTTTTCTATAGTGGAAGACGAGGAGACACGTCATCATGTCACCTAAAAACCTAACCACCTCAGAGTGTAAAATTGGAGATACAAACATGGTTTATTTTAGGAAAAAATACATGGTTCTTTGCATAATATAATTGGTACCTGCTACTTTTTCTATAGTTGATGATGGCCAAAACCTGAGACAATACCAAAATTATGTGGAAATTTGATGATAATCATATTAAAATGTTCTAGATATAGTGGACTTATAGGGTTATTCACCAGGGTTTGTGCATTTCAGAGGTTCCTTTTAGTGGTCCAAGATAACAAGCACAATAGTGTTTACATTGAAATGGTTCAAATAAACTCTCTGGGTGAGAGTTTTCCTTGATAATCTTCAATTCATTTCTATAATTTATTCAGTGGTGTTATTTAAGGAATGTAATAAGTATCTGAATATACTCAGAGTAACTACAATTTATCAGGAAAACCTCAGGATCTAAGATACCTTTGCTCTGGCTTTGGTCTGAGCTATAGAACCTGCTTAACTTAATAATTCTCATTAATTCGAAATTTTATTTTAACCTCTAACGGTTCTGAGAAAGAAATTTTAATTTTTTTTTTTTTTTTTTTTGAGACAGAGTCTCAACTATATTGCCCTCAGTAGAGTGCCGTAACTTCACAACTCACAGCAACCTCAAACTCTTGGGCTTAAGCAATTCTCTTACCTCAGCTTCTCAAGTAGCTGAGACTACAGGCACTCACCACACGCCCAGCTATTTTTTTTTTCTTTGAGACAGAGCCTCACCCTGGGTAGAGTGCTGTGACATCACAGCTCACAGCAACCTCCAGCTCCTGGACTTCAGTGATTCTCTTGCCTCAGCCTCCCAAGTAGCTGGGACTACAGGCGCCCGCCACAACACCTGGCTATTTTTTTGGTTGTAGTTGTCATTGTTTGGCAGGCCTGAGCTGGATTCGAACCTGCCGGCTCTGGTGTATGTGGCTGGCACCTTAATGGCTAGAGCTACAGGCACTGAGCCACAGCTATTTTTTTTTGCAGTTGTCTTTGCTGTTTTAGCTGGCCCCGGCAGGGTTTGAACCTGCCATTCTTGGTGTATATGGCCAATGCCGTACCCACTGAACTACGGGTGCCGCACAGAAATTTTAAATGTTTAATAGCAATCCCCAGGAAACACTATATTTTACCAAAAGGGGCCGGAGGGAAATTGGGTACAGGCCTAACAACATGTGCTCTGATGGTGAAAAGTGAATAAAACTTGGAGAAGCTTTGCATAGAAATGGCAAAATAAAATACAGCGATTTAAGTTTTTCCTCCCAGTGTAAGGAAAGGATGTTTCCTGTAGCAGAGAGAGTCTATGATGGGATGATATAAAAATAGGTTTCAACAGCAGGAATCCCAGTTGATGGGACCGGTGCCCTACTCCTTTGAGCTACAGGCGCCGCCCAATGCTGAGAATCTTATGTCCAGAAATGTCTAACGTGCTGACTGGGAACACCACTGGGACCGGCGCACTGATGAGGATTTTCAGGATCCGCAGGCTCCAGGGAGTGGTGAAGGGAAGGAGGAGTGAGAAGGCAGTGGCAAAATAGAACAGCCATACTGCAAAGCAGACATACTGGCTACCTATTCAGTTTGTAAATTGCACCAGCTGCTCACAAAGACCAAAACACGGGGGTGGGGGTGGAGGTGGTGTAAGGATGCTCCCCTGTGGCCCCAATATAAATCTCTGGATAGCCCTGTAATTTAAATTCAAACTGTTGTGTGATGATATTTGTCATGAAACAAATTTTTGAGAGGACACTTCATTTCCACTCACAAACCAGTGGCCATAGCTCTTCCTAACCACAAGGGGGCCAGGGTGTATAATACAGTCCTGTCTTGTGCCTAGAAGTGGCCAAACTGGAAATACTTGGTGACAACACACAATGTATACATTGCATGGGTACACTTTCTAAGTGAAGGGTGCAGTTGTAATTTTGACTTAAAATATACAAAATATACAAACGCAAACTATGTAAGCAAAACATGTGTACCTGCTCAGGGGTCTGTAGCTCAGTGAGTGGCCACATACACAGAAGCTGGCAGGTTGGAGCCCGGAATAGGCCTGCTGAATAACAATGACAATTGCAACCAAAAAATAGCTGGGCTTTGTGGCAGGCACCTATAATCCCAGCGACCTGGGAGCCTAGAGCAAGAGAATTGCTTAAGCCCAAGTGTTTCAGGTTGCTATGAGCTTTGATACTACAGCACTCTACTGAGAGCAACATACCAAAACTCTGTCTAAAAAAAAAAAAGTGTACTCCCAAAATATTCTGAAATTTTTTTTAAATGGAACTTGATAGCTGTAACTGGAGGTGACTTTAAGGATGAAAAAAAATGCTCGCTGACAAGTACTGATGGATGCACAAATACATATAAGTGTATATATAATTTTTATTATTTTTATTATTTTTTTGAGGCAGAGTCTCAAGCTGTTGCCCTGGATAGAGTGCCATGGCATCACAGCTCACAGCAACCTCCAACTCTTGGACTTAAATGATTCACTTGCCTCAGCCTCCCAAGTAGCTGGGACTATAGGTGTCCCCCACATGCCTGGCTATTTTTTGTTGTTGTTGCAGTTGTCATTGTTGTTTCACCTGGCCCTAGCCAGGTTGGAACCTGCTGTATGTGGTGGGTGCCCTACCCACTGAGCTACGGGCGCCCCCATGATTTTTTATTTTTGAGACAGAGTCTCACTATGTCATCCTCAGTAGAGTGCTGTGGAATCACAGCTCATAGCAACTTCAAACTCTTGGGTTTAAGCAATTCTCTTGCCTCAGCCTCTCAAGTAGTTGGGAGTACAGGTGCCGGCCACAATGCCCAGCTAATTTTTTGATGCAGTTGTCATTGTTGTTTAGCTGGTCCAGGCCAGGTTAGAACCCACCAGCCTCAGTCCATGTGGCTGGCGCCCTAACCAGTGAGCTACAGGTGCCAGCCCTATGATTTTATTGTATTACACGTGACACATAATTTTATATATAATGATTATAGATGTTCTGTATAATTATTATGACAGACAATTTGAATAAACTCAGGCTGGGTAGGGTGGCTCATGCCTGTAATTCCAGCAATCTGGGGGGCCAAGGTGGGTGGATTGCTTTAGCTCACGAGTTCAAGACCAGCCTGAGCTAGAGTGAGACCCCTGCCTCTAAAAATAGCTGGCATTGTGGTAAGCGCCTATAACAGGGGTGGCGAACAAGTTCGACACAAAGAGCCAAAATTTTAAACTGTGAGAGTCAGAGAGCCACACCACGCAGTGACCTGCCAAAACAGACAAACACTCACACAAAAGCATATAATTTTAACAATAATATATT
>CAUYPK010109811.1:0-16181 GCA_963574355.1 Loris lydekkerianus | reverse complement strand
TCTGCCCCATTGATCCTTGGGGGAGTTGATCTACTCTGATTATTCATATTGCCAGAGTTTTTCTGTTGATTTCACCTCATGATTGTTTTTCACTGTTGCCTCTGGCCGTCCTCAGAGTTGGGGAGATGTCTCTCCAAGATTAGACCCCAGCAGGGTCACTCTATTGTTGCTGGATCTTTGTAGGGAGTGACCCTGTGTAGTTCCTCTGGGGCTGCTCTACCTAGGGAGTTCTGGTTGTGGAAGCAGCTCTCGTGTGTGACACACCCGGATCCAGCAACAGGGCTAGTAGTGGTGTGCACGGTTCTGGGAGTGCCTGGCGCCCAGTGATTTTGGTACTGAGAGCCCTAGGCTCCAGCAGTCTCTGTCCAGGAGAAGGGCTCTGCACAGAGGCAGGGAGGGCTCCAGAGGGCACGTAGTTACCAGAATCCCTGGCCAGATGAACAGGCTAGTGTGGAGGCTGGGAGGACACAGGAGGGAGGATGCAGGGTTGCATGGCTACCGCAGTTCCTGGTCAGGAAATGCGGAGGCCCAGTGGGTGCACGTCACCAGTTGGGGATCGCTGTATAGCTCTTATGGAGGTCTGCTCAGCACCAAGCCCAGGTGTTTGAGGTTGCTATGAGCTGTGATGTCACGGCACTTTACTCAGGGCAACAGCCCTAGTCTCCAGTGTGCCAAAACCGTCTCATTCTGCCCCTAAGGATTAAGGCTGTAAGACAGCTTAGTTTCTGCTTTAGTTTGCTCAGTCACTAGGTTACTTTGTCTTCCCCCATCATTGCTCTGGGACCCTGAGGGTGGAGCTTGCCTTGGGAGTTCTTTCACAATGGCTTCCTGTGCCCAGCTCAGTGGCTCAGTCTGGGGCCCCAGACAATGCCCAAAGTTCTCCACACTCCTGTTCAAGCTCTCCAAAGGCAGTTCAACTAAGCGCCAAGTCCAAGAACAACAAAATAGTCCGTAGGTAAGGCCTTTTTGGTTTGCAGTCTGACTGCTGCTTGTACTTATGGTTGCCGGTGTGATTAGGTCGATCGAACACACGCAACCACTTGCCAGTTTTCCACTGTTTTTGTCCTCAGAAGTCTCTTGCTGGCTCCCTGTATCCTCAAAGGGATGATTATAGGCAGATTTCACCAGCCAGAGATGCCTGGAGTCTTGACTCCCCAGACTCACTGTGCCCAGTTGCAGGGAAGCTGTTACTCGGCTGCCATCGTTTTGTCTTGCTTATGTCCTTAATTACAAAATTCTGTTGGTGAATATCTATAAAGAACATGTTCTTGAAAGGCAGAGATTTGAGAGAACAAGAGGGCTTTTGTCTTAACTGGAATAGGAAAGAAACCTCTAATCCTGACAGAAAAATAATTTGGAAAAAAAAATGAAATAACAGTGATTACTAGGTTGTGGGAATGGTTAAGGGAAACCAAAAGAGATGATGCTTCTCTCTGGGCCTATGAGGGCTAAATACCATTATCGCCACTAGTTCTGAAGGGACAGGATGGTGAGTAGCTAGTGGAATCCAAAAAGAGGAAGAGCTAGAGCAGTTGCTATGGCTGCCTGATAGCACCATGTCTGTCACTGAGTATCACAGCCACTGCCAACCACTGGCCCTGTGGTGATGAAGCTTGGAAAATAACCTAGGTCATCCCCTTCTCCCACTCTTCAATCTCATGCTGTCCCCTCCATTATCCAAAACCAACAAGAAGCCAAAGAGCCAGGGGCCCTTGATGAATTACTCTATACAGGTCAATTTCCTGGAGCACAGAGCAGGGTGGAAAATAGTAGAAAGGAAATTTAGCAGGTCAGAGAATTTCTGGGTCAGAGAATATCAAGTATATTCACATCCCATTAATTTATTACCTGGCATTTTTGTATGCTTACCAAACACTGTGTTAAGTGCTGAGGGGTATTTCAAATGCAAACAGCAACATCAGTTTGTGACCTCAATGAACTTAGTTTTTTATAACAGACCCAGTATGACACCAAGGTAGAGTTAAAAGTGTAAAGTATAGGCTCTGAAATTTGTACAAATTAGGCTAAATAACTCAAAACATTTCAGAAGAGAGTAGAATGATGGGCACCTGTGAAGGGTAATGGGAGAGGAAGATAAAGTGGGGATGGTTAAATTGGTACAAAAATACAGTTTGATGGAATAAGAGCTAGTGCTCAGTGCCAATAAGGTGACTATAGTTGAAAACAATTTAGTGTGTATCTAAAAAAAACCTGAAAGTGGTATTGAAATATTCCTAACACGAAGTAATGATAAATGCTTGAGGTGATGGATTCCTCAATCACCACAATTTGATTATTACATAGTGAATGCTTATCTCAAAACATCATTTGTAATCCATAAGTGTGTGCAACTGTTATGTACTCATAAAAATTTAAAAAAGTTAAAAAAAGAAATATCTTCCTCATCAGACTATGTTGATGCTTAAATGAACTAATTAATGTAAAGCATTTAGGACTTGCTTGGCATGTTGTAAGCACTTAATAATGTCAGTTATTAGAACTCTTGGCCAAGCATGATAAAACAAAGGCTATAACTGTTCCTATTGGATAGTATAACATTCAGGAGCACCAAATTAGATATTTCTAAGGTCTATTCTTAGTCTTGAGATTTCATGGCAGTTCCTTAAGGGCATAGTATAGTTACAGGCTTTGTCAGTAACACTGAAGATTTCCTATGTGCATTTAACCACTCAACCAGGCTTCCTCCCATCTTGTTGTCTATAAACTCCATAAAACAACCCTAGTCAGGACGCTCATAAATGAAATACTGCATCAGCCATTTAAATGATCTAAAAAGCATATATTAAATAGGATGGTATTGATGATCTAAAATACTTACTGGCACTTGAACCCAAGGCAGTAAAGGCATTTTATAAATCACCCAACATCCCTCATGTCTTGGGTCTAAATTTTGAGTTTGCAAGCCATATATCACAGATGTCTTTTTGTAGTCTATGCTTTCCTCTTTGGAAAGCACTTTATTATTTTTATCAATATTAATGTAATTGCTACTATTTTTTTTATGAAGTATATATGACTATCCATATATTGTTTGGAAAATTTCTTTTGGATCAATGAGAAGCATGCTGCTGACTTTTTCTCTGTAAAATGTTCAAACGTTTATTGCTAAGGCTTTATTTTTTTTTTAATGAACTGTCACTAAGTAGTTTTAGTTTTAATTTATCCTACACTTTGACTAAGGGTAATATATAATTAATAGAATATTAGGGATTATCTCTTTGCAAGAGAGAAATCAGCTATTAACTAAAATGGCAAAGCAAAAAACAAACTACCACCCACCCCTGTATAGCATTTGGGATTTTCTGAGGGCTTGATTTTTGTCCTGTGGTTATGCATATATGGTGGTAGTAAAGAAGAATAGTAGTGTTTCTTTTGCATGGCATCATCATTTTATTAAGAAACAGTGACATTTTATTAAATATGAAGGGGTATGAGGAAGCTGAGAAAAACATCAAAGGACAACCCTACCTTTTCCTTTTATAAATAAGAATATGTGGAAATTCATCATGGTCACTTCATTTGGATGGCTTTTAAAATCTTGGTTGCTAAGGAAGCTTAATAGTAGGTATAGAAATGGACTTTAAAGTGAATTCTTAGGAAAAGCTTTTGCACAACAGCCGTCACAGCATTTTTAAGTGGCAACCCCATCTATATGGAAGAGAGAAAAGCTAGATGTGAAAATTGCATCATCCCTCCTATATCAGGCAAGTTAATTAGTTGGTCCATAATCACAGACTCTGCTCTAAATGAAAAGAACAGCTTTGCTCCTTTTGAAGAGAAAGGCACAGAAGGTGCAATACCCATGTAATTCATTAACAGTAAGAATGTTTGAAGGAAGAACTGCTGAATTTAGATTATACTGAACTTAAACTTATAGTACCAAAGATGTAGTGAGACTTTTTCAGTTTCCAAAAACAAATTTAAAATGTGACAATTTCCTTTTGTGTCTATGGGATGGTCTAACATTCAGGGGCACCAAATTAGATAACCTAAGGCTGATGCAAAGAGATAATCCCTAATATTCTATTAATTATATATTACCCTTAGTCAAAGTGTAGGATAAATTAAAACTAAAACTACTTAGTGACAGTTCATTAAAAAAAAATTAGGTAACCTAAGGAGGTTGAAAGATTTTTGTGAGGTGTATTTTTATTTTTAAGATGTGAGACACTATTTAATAAGCTGAATTAAATAATAGAGCCTCGTTATTGAAGAACCAGTTAAAAATGTCAGATTCAAAATAGCTCCTAAAATAACTTGAAAATAGGAAGTTGGGATCTAAGTTTCTGATAGCAATGTCCACCCACTTACCTAGAACAATGTAAGAATTTAGCTATATATTAGTATCTAAAGTTGCAGACTTCCATGACCAAAAGAGAGGATTGAAGTTCATGGAAGTCTATTCCTGAAGGGAATTTTTAGTTAGTTAGAAAGTAGGGAAGCTGATAGGTTAAAACATATAGAAAGAATGATCTAGTGTTTTGCTGTTGGAAATGAGCCCAAACAGTCATTTGTCTAAGTCTATGTGAGATTAAGTAAATTTTTCTTTCCTCCCTTCCAACCCTCAATGAAGGAGACATGAAAACAGTACAGGGAGGCATATGGTTCCTGGCAAGAGGGTGAACTCATACAGGCTGTATGTTCTCCCTCAAATCTACCTGGAGATTCTACAGAAACATAGAAAATCCTAGATCTGGAGATTAATATAAAGCTTGGGAGAAACCTTTAAGGGTTATAGGCAGCAGAGTGGAGTGGAGGGCAGCCTGATCAAAATGCAGCTGTGGGAAGATAATTAGAAGAGAGGTTTATAGTAGTACTCTCGCTTCTTGTTTGTCTGTACATTGCTTTGGAACTATTTTTATTTCATTATTATCCCTGAAATTTGTAGCAATGACCTAGAACTTGAAACTTTAAGGGTGTAATATTACAGTCTACAAAATCTCTGCTGGGGTGAGACATCAGTGTAATAGATGTTAGCTACGAAGGATCTTACTTCCCTCTTCTAGTTCTCTGTAAATGACAGAGCTAATGGACTTTATTTTAAAAGATTGCATCATTTTGTAAAATGACTCAGAAGATTTGCTGTTGGAGAGGTAGCAGACAGAAGTAATGAAGACAGGTTCTTTGGTACTTTGAGGGGTCCCTCATAGTCTCATTCTCTCTTCTTTGTTTAAACTCACTAGCAGAATGATAACTCAGGCTATTCCCAAAGTCACATATTCAGACAGTGTTATGGGTTCACAAGGTAAAAACAATTATCTTTAAAAGAAAGGTGAAAAACATTTTTAAAAATCGCATAAAACAATTCTTAGAAGATATGGACTAAGAATTTAAAATAAATTTAACTGAAATACTCAAAGGTGTTAATAGAATGTGGGAGAAGTCTTAAGAAAGAACCAAGGGAAAATTGTAACTATGAAAGCTATAATAGTTGACATATAGCTCAGAGGAGCCAAAGGATTCAGGTGAAGAAAGAATTAGTTTGTTGGAAGATCAAATTGAACAGTTCCAGAAGATAACAGAAAAAGATGAAATGAGAGAAAATATAACAATAAACTAAGATATTTGAAGAATAGAAATAGAAGTGCCAATATCCAATTAATAGAATTCTTAGAAGAAAAGTTGTAGGGGTGTGTGTTAGGGCAAGGGTGAGAAGAGAATACATAGCAATCTCATATATACAGAGAGGACATAACTGTGTGTGCAATTTAAAGTAGTTTAACATAGTAAATTGCACACGAACTTTATCACCCTATATATGCAGCTAACACAGGACTTCCAGATTTGCAAAACAATTTTATTAGAGTTAAGCATAAGACATAACTAATGGCATCATAATAGCTGGGGACTTCAATACTCTACTGGCAAAACTGGATAGATCATTAAGACAGAAAATCAACAAAGAAACATTAGATTTAATTGAGACTATAGAACAAATGGACCTAACAGACATTTACAGAAAATTCTACTCCAAAATTACAGAATATATAGTTTTTTCATCAGCTCATAAGATGCCTTCCAAGATAGATCATATGCTCGCTTACAAAACAATTCTCAGCAAATTCAGAAAAATCAAAATCATACCATATGTATTCTCAGACCACAGTAGAATAGAACTAGAAATTGATTTCAAGAGGAAGTCTTAAATCCACACAAAATCAGGGAAATTAAACAACCTGCTGCTGGAAGGATCCTTAGGTTAATGACAAAATTAATACAGAAATCAAAATATTTCTCAACATGAATAAAAAAGATGATACAAGCTTCCAAAGGCTATGGGATACAGAAAAGCAGAGCTCAGAGGTAAGTTAGTATTCTTAAATGTTTATTACATCAAAGAACAACAAACAAAACCCAGAAAGATAACAAATTAAAAACCTCATGTTTTATCTCACGGAACTTAAAAAAGAACAAACCAAATTCAAAGGTAGCAGAAGAATAGAAACATCAAAGCTCAGAGTAGAACTAAACAAATTGAAAACTAAAAAAGAAATACACAGGATTGACTGAACAAAAAAGTTCTTAAAAAGACAAATTTGACTGCTAGCTAGAGTAGCCAGAAACAGAAGAGATAGGTCTCAGGTAAGCTCAATCTAAAATGAAAAAGGAGACATTACAACTAATGCAACAGAAATACAAATTTTATCCATGACTACTGTGAAACCTACATGCACACACACTAGAAAACCTAGCAGAAATGGATAAATTTTTTGGAAACACACAACCTCTCAAGCCTGAATTAGAAAGAAATGGAAATTATGAACAGATAAATAATGAGTAGCAAGATTGAAACAATTATTAAAAATCTCCCAACAAGGAAGCCCTAAACTAGAGTCAAAACCAAATTCTACCAAACTTACAAAGAAGAACCGGCACCCATTCTATGGAAACTGTTCCCTAACATCTAAAAGGAGAGGTGGCTCCTTAACTCACTCTACAAAACAGTATCAACTTGAAACTAAAACCAGGAGAGGACACAGCCACTGCCACAACAACAAAGAAAAGTGCAGACCAATATTCCCTCTGAATATAGATACAAAAATCCTCAACAAAATACTGGCACACTGAATTCAACAGCATATGAAAAAGATGATTTATGACCAAGTGGGTTTCATTGTAGGTATGCAAGGATGGTTAAATATATGCAAATCAATAATTATGATTCACCACATACATAGGAGTAAAAATAAAGTCCATATGATCATCTCAAGAGATGCAGAAAAAGCATTCAATAAAATCAATTACCCTTTCATGATAAAAACTCTTGATAAACTAGGCATAGAAGGAACATACCTCACAATAGTAAAAGCCATATATAAAAGAGCCACAGCCAACATCATACTAATAGGGGGAAAAGTTGAATGCATTTTCCCTAAGAGAAGTAGAACAAGACCAGCGTACCTAGTGTCACCACTTCTATTCTACATATTACTGGATGCCCTAGCTAAAGCAATCAGGTAAATAAATAAATAAATCCAAATTGAAAAAGAGGTCAAACTATTCCTTTCTGCTAATACTACACTCTTGTATCTAAAAAACTGAAGCCTCACCAAAGGACTCCTAAAATTGAAAAGTAAATTCAACAAATTGTTAGGTCACAAAATCAATGTATACAAACAGTGTATACTGTATACAAAATCAGTAGCATTTCTATATACTAATAACTTTCAGTTAAGCTGCGAGTCAAATCAAGAATTCAATACTATTTACAATAGCTGCAAATAAAATATTAGGAATATACACAATGAAGGAGATACAAGATCTCTATAAGGAGAACTACAAAACACTGATGAGAGAAATCATAGATCACACTACAAACACTGATGTAAGTTCTATAAGGAGAACTACAAAACACTGATGAGAGAAATCATAGGCACAAACAAATAGAAAAACAGGCAATGCTAATGAATTGTAATCAACATTATTAAAGTGTCCACATTTCCCAAGGTGATTTACAGATTCAATACAATTCACATTAAAACATAATTTTTCAAATCTTGATAAGTTAAATCTTGAACTTCACACGAAACCCCAAAAAGAACCTGGACAAGCCAAATGCCAAAAGAACAGATGTGGAATCACCACATTACCTGACTTTAAATTATACTACATAGTCATGGCATGCAAAACAATATGATACTGGTATAAAGGTAGTGATACAGACTGATGGAACAGATAGAGAACCCAGAAATAAAACTATATAGCAATGATCAACTGATTTTCAACAAAGCATACATTGGGGATGAACACTCTATTCAGTAAATAGTGCTAGGAAAATTGCATAGGCACATATGGAAGAATGAAATAGGATCCTCATCTCTCTATATGTGTGCATGTGTTTGAATGTATAAAAACTCACTCAAGATGGATTAAAGAACTAAAAATAAAACCTGAACCATAAAAATTCTAGAGGAAAACCTAGGAAAACCTCTTTTAGACATTGAGCTAGGTAAAGAATTTACAGTACTACCCCCAGAATCAGAATGCCCCAGAACTCAAACAACTTGGAATCTGAAGGAAAAATTCAAGTAAATTTTACCCCAAATCCGAATGCTGCTTTGGAATCCGAACTCCCAGCATGTTGTTAGTGTGTTTTTGTGTGTATGAGTCCTCAGTGCTCGGGCCACACATACGCTTTGCTGTTCATTTTGTTTTGGGAGGCTGTAGTGAAAGTATCTTGTGAGATTTTTGCTGCTAATTTTATGCTTTTATATATATACACAGGCGCTTTATATATTATATATATATAATCTCAGAAGGAATTTAAAGCCAGTAGGGAGTGGTTTTAATACTTTATTATTTTTATTTTTTTCTTTATTAAATAATAACTGTACATTAATGCATTTATGGGGTACAATGTGCTGATTTGATAAACAATGTGGGATGCTTACATTGAACTGATTAACATAACCATCACCTTACTTGTTTGTTGTGGAAAGACATTTATGTGCATAACACAATGGTACATTTCAAAACTATTAAGACTGGAGTAAAAAAGATTTGAGAATTTTAAGAAAAGAACTTCAAGAAAAGATCCATAGTGTTGTTATTCATGGAGAGGCTGTCAGTTCTAATTTGGAAGCAGCAGTAAAGTTTGTAAAGGAGTTTAAGGAGTTGGTGAACAGTGAGGAGTATGTTTCAAACTAGGTGTTCAATTGTGATGAGACAGACCTTTATATTTTTAGTTTTTTTTATTTTTAATTTTATTGATTTACATTTTTATTCTAATATGATAGTTACTGTTAAAATAATTTTGAAAATTCAAGTTTGTGTGATCCAGGAATGGATTAATCCAGTTTCTATTATTTTAAAGGGGGAAAATTGTCTTGGAACTAGAATCAATTAAGTTTGGATTCCAAGTTATCACTGTATGATGAAGACCCAAATGACAAATACAGCAACAATAAAATTTAATAAATGAGACTTACTTAAATAATGCGGGTTTTGCACAGCAAAGGAAATAATCTGTACACAGATAACCTACAGAATGTGAGAAAAATTGTGTGAACTATACATCTAACAAAGAAGTAATATCAGAAGCTACAAATCAAATCAGCAAGAAACAAGTGAATAACCCCAATATGTTGGGCAAATACACAGGTTCTTTTCAAAGGAAGATAGTCAAGTGGCCAATAATCACATGAAAAAAAAAATGTGTGGCATCCCTAATCATCAGTGAAATGTAAATTAAAACTACAATGAGGTACACATGAATTCTATCAGAATGGTCCTTATTAAAATAACAGAACAATAGATGTTGGCATGAATTTGGTATAAATGGAGCACTAATTTAGCATTGGTGGGACTAGATTAGTACAACTTCCATGGAAATCAGTATGGAGACTGTTTAATAAACTAAAGTAGACCTATCATTCTATTCAGCAATTTCACTGCTAGATATGTTCCCAAAGGGAAAAAAAAAAATGCTTTATATTAAAAAAACCCTGCACTTGAATGTTAATTGTAGCATATTTGTAATGATATGGAATCAACCTAAGTGTCTATCAATTGATGAGTGGATTCAAAAGAAGTAGTATATATTACCATGGAGTTCTACTCAACCATAAGAAGGAGTGCAGTAACATCTGTTTTCGCAGTTTGGATGGAACTGGATACCACTAGCCTAAGTGATGTATCTCAGGGATGGAAAACAAACACTGCACATTCTCAGTAATAAGTGGGAGCTAAGTGATGTGAATAGCTGGTCACATCTCCTTTTCTGTCACTCAACTATAGAACAGAAACAGAAAAAAATGAGAGAGATTAAGAAGGACTCTGTGTGTGCCAGACAGCCTCATTGTTTCACTGTGTGCAAGTATTTATGTGGGAAGGACATTGGAAAATAAGTAGAGAGAAGAATACAAGGGGAATGAGGGATAAAAATGTACGTATTGGGTATGACGTACAGTATTCTAGTGACAAGCATGCTAAATGCCCTCCCTTCAGTGTTATATAATTTATGTAACAAAACTACTTGCACCCCCTTAATAGAATATTTTGAAATAAAAAATATAAAGAAGATACATAAATGTAGGAGGGATATATAAAATGATGTTGACCTGTAAATATTGATGCTATTATGATTATTTTAAAAAGCACTGATTGAGGAAATTATCTAAATTCTAAATACACTGGATGCTGTGTTGAAGGTGAGATACACAGGAAAAGACCAACATGATGTCAACCTGCAAGGTACAAATATTGCTATATTTAAGAAACTAATGAAAAATAAGAAATGAGTCTAGATCCTAAGTTAGGGGAAAAAACCCTAAGAATAAAAATAGACAGCAAAAATTTTCATTTACTTGCCAGAACTATGCAGCTGCATAATTCTAGACAGCATTCTGGTAGTTATTAGTCAAATAATACATGCACATACAATAGCTCTGCAACTTCATTCCTGGGCCTGCATCTCAGAGAAATCAGCACAGAGGTTTATATGAAGATGACAAGTATAAAATGTTCCTTGAAACTATAGGTGGGGTGATCTGGAGATAGATAAACAGATGAGTTAAGTTAGCAAAATGGCAGTGAAAGCCACTCCAGTAGTAGCCTCTAAATCAGTTGACGGTAGGGGCAGTGACATTATTGAATTGCCATTGTGATACATGTCATGTGAGGAAGGGGCACATTCTATTGCTTCACTAGAAGGAAGATGAACCTGGAAAAGTGTTAGCAGAGATGGAGAGAAGTCACCATGGGCCATCAATGGGATACTGATAAGACGTGGCAGCCGGTGTTTGCTTTCATTGAAGCCAGGTGGATGATGTGGGCAGTGTCTTTATGAACTCTGGCCTTCATGTGGTTCTCAGTCTTGCACTGATAATTGTGGATCCATAAAAGAACACAAGAAGGGAGAGTGGGAGAAAATGGACCGGTTTTATCACTTGATGAGTAAAGGCAGCATGTTCAAATGAAAGTAAACTATTGGAAAGGCTCTTAAATATGATTTGAGGTTGAGAATCAAAGTAATCCAGGGTGAAATACTAGCCTTGGCTCAAACTCCTCCATCACTTTTTCCTTTTTTTCAAACTATGTTACACAAAGCCTCATAAGAATTTCAAAGTCTTGCAACTCTGCAAAATCAATAATTTTTCAAATTGATATGAAAGTTTAGCTACCATGTAGCATTAGCCCCATAGGATAGTGTGGTTAAGCGCTGAGCTCTGGCATAGGCTATGTGTGTTCAAAGCCCACCATTATCATGGAGTATTTTAATGAAATGGTGTATTCAAAGGATCTTGTACATAGCAAGTGTCAAACAAATATTTTTCATATTTTCCTTTACTTAATAATTAATTTGATTGGATAGGTAAATATTCATGTATGTAATGCATAAATCACATTTTTGTGACTATGTCCACGCTGGCAAAGCTTAGGTGTTGGATTCATCTGATTCTTTTTGCTCAGTTGGGCTCAATTTAAGACCAAGATGGATAAGCCTCTTGAGGAGAATTAGGTTAGCTAGACAAAATTTTGGATTCTACGTTGGATTAATTTTCATAGAACACACTTGGTCTAATATTCCAGAGTGGACTCTGAAGTTCTTGTTAATAAGCTATGCAACTTACAAATAATTACTTTTTAGGTGATAATAAATTTGCACCATTATCCTTATGTTAATTTATAATGCTATACCATATAATTATAAAAATTATTATTGACTATATCTTTAAATATGTACTTTTAAGCAAAATAAAATGCCTATTCTACTCTATAATTTTTAATAACTTCAGTTTTCATGGTTAGCTATGCCCTTTTGACATCTTGTTTTGCAATATCATAGTTTATTATATATGCAGTGTTATTACATGGTTACTCTTTCTTCTAGCTTACAAGAATATAATTAATATTGCCAGTTTAACATGATAAACAACTTAGAAGTTTATAAAGGGAAAAATGCTAAAAACAGTAATTATATTTGTCAAAACAAATGTAAGCATAAATTAATGAAATTTATGATTTAGGTGCTTCTGCTCATTTTTAGAGAATTTCATAGTAAATAGGAGACCAAACTGCTTTAAGAGTGGGTGTGCCATACATACAAAGAAAGAGAGAGTAGGGAATAATATTCATTTTTTTTCTCTTAGATGTGTGTGTGTGTGTGTGTGTGTATGAATGAAAGATGGGAAGATAAATTTAGGAAGAGAAAGGGAGAGAAGGGAGAAGACTTAAGTTATGTTTGGCTTAGTTGATTATTTAAACACTTGAAGAAATTATACATATGACTCACAATATTGTCAAAGTTAGGCAAGAAGGCAAAGAATACCAACCAGAGCTTCAGTTTTGTCATAATTATGAAGTGAAATTAAAATGCTATTTCCTCTGGCAAGTTTTTCCTGATCTTCAGCTGAAAGTAATTTCTTTCTCTTATGACTTCTCAGCGCTCTCCTAACGTACTTAGGACCTCGTAATATAGTGATTTACGAATACTCTCCAGAGGCTTAAGATATTGCAAAATTATAAACTGATTGAGTAGAGGATTTATATCTAATTCTGCTTCTCTCTGGAAGGCAGAGGTTTACAATAGAAGAGCATGGAGTTTATTTAGAGTCAGGGAGAACTCTATTTTCAGCCCAGTTCTGCCACTTCCTAAACTGTCTGAACTGTGGCAAGTCATTAATTTCCTCTGTGCTTTGATTTCTTTACATATAAAATACTTTTTTGATAATACTTAGCTTATAGCACATGGGAAAGATTTTATGAAATAATTCATTCACTGCTCTCATTCTCTTGCATATATTCACTAAATGTTAGCTTTCTTCTTTCGCACCTCTAATAAGCATTCCTTTCCTCCTTGTAAATGTGTTTTATGAATACAGGATGAGCCTGTTAACTCTCCCTGTTGGAGAAGCAATATAACCATGATGTTTGGTATGGCTTCTGGGAGGTAATCATAATGCAATTTATCTCCCCACCCTGCTGTTATTTCATTTTTAATAAATCATAAACATATAGATCATGTATACATTAATGAATTTATGGGATACAATGTGCTGATTTCATATAGAATTAGGAATGTTTACATCACACTGGTTAATATGTACCTCATCTCCTGCTGTTATTTTATTCAGTGGAACTAGTATTTCCCCTTCCCCTAGATGAAATTTAAGGGAAACTGCATGACTTGTCTGATTGCTTTTATATAATCCTTTGGTCAACAATGTATAGATCTCATTGCACATGGTAATTAAAGCTCCAAACATCATTGGAAGTTTGGTCACTTCTTTCTTGGCTGAGTTTTGTTGCAGCTTAGTCATTGCTTAATGGGTTGGTAGAGGAACAGAATGGCCTCTTCTTTCTTCCACTGACCTGTGTTTCTAGCCCTAAAGTGATAGGAAAGTTAAAATATGACTAATCCTATCATGAATTGGTGCCTAACTGGCAGATTATTATTGTTTTAGTTTCTTTCTTTCTTTTTTTTTTTAAGATGCAATTTTATCTCTCAGGATAGTTTCAGTGGATTATTCAGGGACTACTCCCGTCCCAGCTCCTTGTTGGGGATCTTTATCGGCAGTCCCTTGGATGTGAATGAAATAACCTCTCTAGCTGAATATGAGGTTCCCATTGGCCTCCAACTATTGAAGAATCTTCCACTCGTTTTTTCAGATAGTATTTATTGAGCCCACACTATGTGTCAGAAACTCTTTTAGAGGATTAATTAATGAACAAAGATTTCTACCTTGGAAACATATGCTGTGTTAAAAGGAGAGGATAGAATAATCAACAGTAGACATAATTAATAAGTACCACAGTATGTCAGAAAGTGACATATACAATGGAAACAAGAAAAAGTGCAGTGGATTAAGGAGGATTAGCAGTATTTTTATTTGGCTAAATCACGATTTTAAAGAGGCTACAGATCTTATTGAGAAGGTAGATTGCAATTTTCCTATTCTTGTATGCTCACCCTTTACAATGTGACTTTACTGCTCAAGAGATGGAATCCCTTTCCATCCTTTGAATGTTGACTTGGCCACATGGTTTACTTTTCATAGCAGACATTAAAAGTTATGAATAAAGCAAAAGCATGGAAAGCCCTCTGTTGCACTAAGACTCTTCTGCCATAGAAAAGAAATCACATTTCCTACTTTTTAAACCATTTCAGCTAAGCTTCCAGTTGAGTCTGTAGACTATCCAACTAAGGATCGTCCTAGACCACCAAGATTCAGATGAGCTGGAAGAAACAAGAAAAAAAGACTAGCCAACCTATGTAACTGTGATTAATAAAAAATTGTGGTGGTTTAAAACCACTACAGTTTGTGGTTAGCAACAGCCAACTGAGACACTGACATTTTAAGAAAGGCTTGAAGGAAGTCAGGGAGTGTGTCCCGTGAGTGGCTGGAACAATAGCCTATGAAAATCCCCTAAAGTAGAAGGGAACTTGTACTCTTTAGGAAAGGAGAGGAGCAGGATGGTGACAATGTAAGGGGAGGATTGGGGGAGGACGTATACTCTAGTAAATAATTTGGCTTTTACTCTGAGTAAAACGGGATTTTTACCCTAATTCTAATTACCCCTCCAGGCAGACCCATGCAACTGTCTTTTTCTTGGGTGGCCTATCCTTTGCCCAGATAAATCCTGAGAGTGCAGACTGATTCCAGTTGAAGAAGCCAGTTCTCCATGACTTCCTCATTCGACAGACAGATCTTAAGTTTTCCTCACTTTTCAGATTTCTCAGGTGTGAACTAGTGACCAGCCTTCAATGTCCTCCAAAGTGCAGGTGAGGTCTAGTTAGCTTGACTAGCCCTTCTCCTGAAACGTCTCTCTAGAATTTGGGTGAAGGGATGAAATGTTCCTTATTATCTCTACCTTTAGAGTAGAATGGGCTTTATAACATACCAACAACTCTTTTGACAGATTCTGCAATTTCCCGATCTTTTCTTTGCCTCTTCACCTTTGCTTAGGCTACCGATATTGGTCATCTAAGAACACAAAGCTGTTTTTATAAGCTCCTTTTGTTTGTTCTGAATGTTCATCTTACACCTTAGTTTATACTGTGACATATATTATATTATCTGCCATCTTATCAGTTGCATCTGATTACAAATAACCCAACTGGTTTTTAATATAATGGTAGGAGAACTATCTGAGGTGGAAGTCTGGCTTTCCATGACTAAGGGAGAAGAGAACACATTTTAAAAACTTCTATCATTAAAATTATTTAATTTAGATATCATTTCTTACAATCTGACTCTGATTCTCTTGTAGAATACATTATAATTATTATTTTTAATTGAATAGTTACTAGTAATTTCACTTAGCCATTCATTTATTAAATTTTTACTGAACTCTTAACCATGTACCAGATCAGAATTAAGTGCAAGGGATGTAGACAGGGCAAAGAGATAATTCCTGACCTCAAGGAGATCATGGTTGACTGGTCAACAAATTGAAAAGTAATTTTAAAGAGGTATGCAAAAGACGTTTGGTGAATGTATTCACTGAGATGTTCTTATGTGGAAATAAAGGAAAAACAAATTTAAAACTGGCTTAAGCAATAACAAATATATATCTATACCAGGGGTGGCGAACACGCGGCTCTTGAGCCGCATGCGGCTCCCGGCCAAAATGAATGCGGCTCTTTGCCTCTTATCATTATTTTGTATACTGTGGCTCTTTGCCAAGTTTGGATTTTGTTATGCTGCTTCTGAGGAGGG
>CAUYPK010109805.1:0-20244 GCA_963574355.1 Loris lydekkerianus | reverse complement strand
GGCACAGTGCCCCACACTGGGTAGAGACCCTGACGGCACAGTATCCCCCACTGGGTAGAGATCCTGATGGCACAGTGCCCCACACTGGGTAGAGACCCTGATGGCACAGTGTCCCACACTTGGTAGATGCCCTCAGGGCACAGTGCCCCCCACTGGGTAGAGACCCTGAGGCACAGTGCCCCACACTGGGTAGAGACCCTGACGGCACAATGCCCCCCACTGGGTAGAGACCCTGATGGCACAGCGCCCCACACTGGGTAGAGACCCTGAAGCACAACGCCCCACACTTAGTAGAGACCCTGAGGCACAGTGCCCCACACTGGGTAGAGACCCTGAGGCACAGTGCCCCACACTGTAGAGACCCTGAGGCACAGTGCCTCACACTTGGTAGATGCCCTCAGGGCACAGTGCCCCACACTCAGTAGAGACCCTGACGGCACAGCGCCCCACACTTAGTAGAGACCATAACCCAGGACAGTATTGGTTGTTGTTCTCATGGTGACGATGTTGGTGATATAGTTTTAGGTGGTAAAGGTTTGGGATGGGAATCTTATGAAAATGGTAAGGTAAAGTGGTGTTTATAGCTTGTGGTGACCTCCTAATAGAGTGTGAAAATACCAGGAGAGAAGGAGTGAAGGTCGGGAAGGAAAGAGGTCCCCTACAGAGTGCAAAAAACAGGTTGACCTTCAATGTGCATGTGGGAAGAAGGTAAGGAAGGCTGATGCAATTTAAATACTATGAACACAAAAAGTTGATAGTCTTTTTAAAAATAGAAATTAAGGGCAGTTGAATATGGAGGTAGCTGTGTCGTACAGTACTTGGGGGAGTGAGAGGTGGATTTTGTGTTTTTATTCTCTCTTCCTCTCTCCCTTACAGGTCCCCCTTGCAATCATGGATATTTAGAAGAAACAGACCGTGGGAGGGGGAGTTCCCCTCCTGACTCCCCCTTGGTGCTTGACTGTGGGAATAATTTGAGAACTGTGGAATTTTTTTAAAATGAAGAGCTTGCATTTGATAAGAACTTTATAGAGCTATTTGTAATTTTTTTGATTAATGTGCCAAAAATTATATAAAGATATATAGTTTTATACTGTTGTCACAAAGATTTAAATTATACACATTAATCCTGAAAAGGTCATTTATTCTCCGTAATTCTTCCTGAATAGCACTTTTGTGTCCTGGCTTTTTATTTCTAAGATTGGTCTTACCTGACAATTCTGAGGAAGTAAGCAGTAGAGAGAGAGTTAGGATGAATTCTTCCATCCCTGACTGCACCTCAAAGTGTCACTCCCTGAAACACGCATTGGATGTCCTTTCTGTGGTGACGAAGGGGAGTGAGAAGCAGATCAAAGCCTTCCTCTGCAGCCACTGCTGCAATGCCGCCACCATCAGGGATGCCTTGGGCAGGAACGCCCTGCACCTGGTCTCCTCCTGCGGGAAGAGGGGCGTGCTGGACTGGCTCATCGAGAGAGGGGTGGACCTGCTGGTCAAGGACAAGGAGTCGGGGTGGACGGCACTGCACAGAGGCGTTTTCTATGGACACATCGATTGCGTTTGGTCTCTGTTACAGGTAGGTGCCATGTAAAACTGTTACTTAGCCAGGCATATGGTTTTCTTAGTCATCTTCATACACCCACGCATTTTCCAGGAAAGATTTACATTTCTTCTTATCACTTGTTTGCAGTCTCTTACTGCTGTAATTCATCTTGGAATTAAAATACCATGTATTCTTTTTATTTAAATGTTTTATGATGTAGAATTTTAAACCTATGTCAAAACTTACTATATACAGTGAACTATTGGCAAATTTGGTGTAATTTGTACATTTCATATTTAAAAGTAAATCCCAGACATTTTATCATTTAATCAGTCCTATATATTGTTAAAAGAAAACCTTTAGACAAAATAAATTTAATAGAATTTGTTTGAGCAAAGCATGCTTCACGAATGGGCAGCGCTGGGAGCCGGAAGTTGGAGAGCTGTGCCTGGGCAGCCTGGGCAGGAGAAAGGGAGTGCTGCGTGTGGTGGTGGCAGTGGGGTCACCGCGTAGCTTTCACTGTCTGACTGGGCAGTCTGTAGTTTTGCTTTACAGTTTACCTTGGGCAGACCTCTGTTTGCTTATGTAGAAGCTTAAAGTGCTAGAGCTGCCCCAGTCTAATAGATCTCACTTAAAAGTTGTTAGTAGTATCTTTTAGTATTTTTTTTTTAAGTGGTATATTCTTAAATGACTATATCATTACTACCTTAAGGGACGCTGGTTTTTGAACATCACTTAGAGACCACATTTATGAGTAGTATGTTCATATCTTGTTTAGCTAAGGTAAAGTGTTCAGGGTTCTAAAGAAGTTGGTGATTTCCATGATGTGTCCCATCCAGGACATTAGATTCATTGTACTGAATATTGAAATGACGAAGTGTTCTATGGTACACCCTAATGTCCTTTCAGTGGTGAAGCGAAGTTTGTAACTCAGGACTATCAGTTTTAAATTTTCTTTTGTGTAGGCATTTTGTTAGGTTGTGAAAGACTCAGAAAAGAACAGAACCATTTCTTTCTAGGAACTTGTAGTCAAATTAGGAAATGTCTTCGTCTAATTTTGACCTAAAAATTACTTATATGGTGGCTTTTATGTAGTACCATTTACTACATAATGATTGAAATAATTTTCATTATACATATTTTCTTTTTTTTTTCTCATTTTCTTTTCCTTTCTTCTCTTTCTACTAAACTGTCTGGGTCTACTACTTACTGAGTCATCTTGGACAAACAACTGAATCTTGAATCTCAGTTTTATTTTTAAAAAGAGAATGATAATAGTACCTTTCTCATTATTCCCCCTAGGGAGTATCAGTGAAGAAATAGCTGTTAGGGAGGGTACCTAGCCAGTTTGTCCAAAAGCACCATGCTATTAAAGCTTTAAAGAACAGACTTGGAAGAAGGAGGGTGGAATGTGTTCCTGTTTTACCCCTCTGGAAATTATTATAAAGTCTTAGGATATCCTCTTTCTTTTGATCCTGACTTTTTTGGCAGGATATGGGCATAGACTCATTCTACTTGGTTTATAACCAGTCTGAAAAAATGAGTAAGTCAGGACTTTGCTGACCGCGCCATGCCATCCTGGCTCACCTGTCACCCACCCTCGCTGTGGTGTCCAGTGGGTGTCGGCTTCTCACAGCTCTTGTCACTGTGTCTGCCCCTGTCTCTGGCATGAATTACGTGTTTCTTATTTTATGCCCCTGAGGTTTATGTTCATGAAAGACCAGCTGAAAGCGTGTTAGAGTTAAGTCCCTGTCGAGTAGCTCCTGTCTACTGGGGAAAGCGAGCCTGCGGCAAATGCTTCCATCTTGTGTTCTGTGGCTGGACAGTTAATTCTTCCATGGTACCTTGTGTGGGCGTCCAGACCATCCTGGCAGGATCGCGCCCGAGTCTCCTCAGTGGCTGCTTGATACACACCCAACGTGGGTCTCTCCTCTTTCCTGGTTTGGTTCCCTGGTCTCTTCCCAAGGAAATTACCAACCTGTGTGTCCTTACCTTATGCTCTGCTTTGGAGGAACACAGTCAAGACAAACAGTGGCAGTTTTTTGTATTTCTTGACAGCTGTCTCCAGCAGCGTCTGCAGCGTTTTGTAGCGGGACAGCTGTGTGTGAAGTCTGCCTGCCCCTGACGGAGCATGAGCACAGAACACTCTGAAGCGAATGAACTTACCTGCTGTTTGGGGGAAATATAAGGAGTTGATCTTTAAATAGGTGGGGTAGACTATACAAATGGTCTTTGTACCTTAAGATTTTAAGATAAACATTAGAAATTGTGAGAGTCCGTCAGGGAGGTCTAAAGACAAAAAACCAGCCCCTAGTTCTCTGCGCGGTTGGGGCTGCTTAGGGGAGTGCAGATGTATGTAGTTTTAATAGGGCCCAGTTGATAGATCAAAATTCAGGGCAAATTATAAAACTGGCAAAATAAATTCTCTAGGGATCTAAGTTTCTAGGTTTTCATTTGTCAGTTTCATATCTTGGAACACTCTACCCCAAGTTCTCTCACATGGATTTATTATACCTAACTAGTTTTGAAAGTAGTAGGCAATGTAAAATTGTAAATTATTAAGATATTGATGATCACTTCTTTTTCTTTTTTTTTTTTTTTGAGACATCTCTCTCGGTTGTCCCAGCTGGAGTGGTGTCTTCATGGCTCACTGTAGCCTCAAACTCCTGGCTCGAGCCCGTCTGCTGCATGCCACTGTGCCTGGCTCATTTTTAATGTTTTTGGTAGAGACTGGGTATTGCTCTTGCTCAGGCTGGTTTTGAACTCCTGAGCTCAAGTGATCCTTCCATCCTGGCCTACCAGAGTGCTGGGATGACAGGAGTGAGCCACCAAGCCAGCCTGATCACTTCTGATTGGTGTTTTACTTGTTAGCTCACTAACTTGACTATGTTTTGATAGCCTTTGTGAAATCAGATATTGTAACCATCTGAGCACAGTGAAGTTAAGATTGGTTTAGTTTATTAAGAATCCCGTGTGGCAAGAGTAACTCAGATAGAATATTCCAGCATGTCACCATTAGAATTTAAAAACTTCATCAGTCATTTCAGCCTATAACTAACGACCCAAGTAAACTGTGTATGTAGGTAGGCCATAATGATTTGCAAACAGTTAAAATAGATAAAGTCAAAATAAATGTTGAAAGTCTTATTAAACAGTTAGGAAACATTAAAATTTATTCTTAATAAGAAATACATTGTATATTTCAACAACTATAATGAAATATTAATAATCTGAATTGAATGTTGCTCCTCCCTGCTCCCCCCACTTATGCTTAAAAAAACAGGAAAAAGAAAAGTATGCTGATATGGACGGGCTGGACTAACTCAGGTTTGGATTGTGGATATAAAAAGTTACAAATTGCTTTAAATTTCTACTTAAAACACACTTGTGTATACATACACTGAGAATTTTTTAAGATACAATCTACATGTGATTTGCAAGAGATCACAATTAATGCTAGAAAGATAAGAAAATATGTATGACAGAAAGGGAAATAATAGAATGTAATTGTCTTAATTATCAGTAATAGAATTCAAGGCAAAAGGAGATGAGACATAGATGATCACATTATAAAGAGCAAATCATAATATAAATATGGTACTGCCATTGCCTTGAAATTTTGAAAGCTGTTACCTGTAAAGACAGGGAGACTTGGTGCCGTGTGTGCGCCACAGACACAGGTGCAGGGGGGCCCGGTGGGCAGCCGGACCTGTCTCACTATGGAGAACTTTCACATCCACTTAATTTTTATTTAAAATGTTACTAACTTTATCTTTTCACATTGTCTGGTCCTTCCGCATTCCACCAAGAATTGGATGTTTGATTTCTCTTAGTTATTTTCCTCTGTGTGTGAGAGAAAAATGTGGGAGGGTAGGAGAGATAATTTTTATTAAGCGTTTATTTTTTAATGCATTTATGGGCTTGACTGCCTGACTTGTTGATGTGTAAGAATAGGAAATTACTGATTGCAGCTAAGTTGATATATTTTTTCTTTTTTTAGCATGGTGTTAGTCTGTATATTCAAGATAAAGAAGGCTTGTCCGCTTTGGATCTTATAATGAAGGATAGACCAACTCATGTGGTATTCAGGAGTACTGGTAAGAAAATTTTATACATATGTTCTGTTAAGCTTAGAAAATTTTAATGAAACTTTGTTCTTATTAAAATAGGAAGATTTGTTTGTGGATATCAGCAAAGAACTTTTATTTTGGTATATGCTGAATGGTATCTTTGGTTTTATATGCTGGGCACTTCGTTTTTTTTGCATTTTAAAATTTCAGTCCATATTTATGTCTTTGAGAGTAAAAATGAAACTGAAATGGGAAGGTAGTTAGAATTGTAACTACTATAAAGTAATTGATGTCCATCCAGAAAGTAACGTCACCATTTGAGAAGGAGGAAGGAATGGAAATGGTCGTTCTCTCATCCATGCTTTCTAGTTTCACTAGTTCCTTTAATTTGAAGTGGGAAAAGGAGACGAGATGCCACTGGCGCACTGTGTGGTGTGCTTTTAACGGCAGTGAGCAGCTGAGGTAGGGCCCAGTCTCCACGCTCGCTTCTGCCTGGGGCACTGCGCTGCGGGTAACAGATGTATGGTTTCCCTCCAGGACTTCATCAGTCTTCTATTATAAAATAAAAATGAAGATGATGTCAGGAGTTTAGCTGTGCCTGCGATGTACCCCAGACTAATGGGGCAGCACCCTGATAAACTGTTGACAGTTCACATTCTGCAGTGGCAGTGGCATCACATTTGCTTCCGTCAGAAGCTGTTTATATGTGCAGATTAATAACATCTGACATTTAAAATAACTGTATCTATATATGTTATTTTCATGGAAACTAAGGCGATAAGGCCGATGGCATTGTTACTTATTTGGCAGTTAAAGAAAAAAAAGAACAAAAACATTGAGACAAGCCCATCTATGATTTCTCGGATTATCTCCTATATTAATAGATTAATGATTTAAAAAGGGTTTTGGCATTGAAATATGGTAGTTACTTACTGTGAAGAGTCTCATTTTTTAGGAGAACTGATTAGTAGAATATATCTATAGTTGAAGTAAACTGATAATTGTTTTAAGATATAAAAGAGTATAAAAACAAATTTTCATTTTAGATCCTACAGATGTCTACACTTGGGGTGATAATACAAATTTTACCCTGGGTCATGGAAGCCAGAATAGCAAACACCATCCAGAGTTGGTGGATCTTTTCTCCAGGAGTGGAGTTTATATCAAACAGGTATTTAGAAGCAAAATCTACCCATTTTTAGAGATTAAAAAGGACTTTATGTCAAGTAGGTATTTTGAAATATAATCTACCTACTTTTAGAGATTAAAAAGAACTTTTGTATTTGATAGTTGAGCTTTTCACTTGGATTGTATTAACTTTGTTTAAGGTATAATAGCATATTTAATGACGTAATCAACCGAAATTTAGTAATTCTATTTTAGGTTTCATTGGCTTTAATCATATTTAGACTGTATAAAATATGCTTAAAATGTGAGATGTTTGTGCAAGTGGTGTTAGAAATTAGAAAGTGCTATACAGATTTTTTTCTTTTCTTTTTTTTTCTTTCAATGTGGTTTTTGATTAGTGAACCTAAACCTGACGGGTTTTTTTGTTTGTTTTTTTTTTGCTGAGGGTGTAAAACAAATATAGTAATTTTAATTTAGAAAACACACCCTTTTCTACATCTTTTTATAATGCAATCGCACTTTTAGATTCCAAGCTATTTTTTACTTCATGAAGAGCACGTGTTTGATTAGGTATGATGTTGGCCACGCACAGTCTATTCAGAAGGTAGGATGTTTCCCTGAAGGGGGATACAGACTGCAGCCAGTCTGAATGTTTCTCATGGACAAGCAATAAATAATTAAAAGCTGACATCACAGTTCCGAGATTGGGTATTGGAGAGAACTGAAGTCTCATCACCTCCAGAGACAGTCTGTTTTCTGGGGAGTGGGACTCACTCAGCAGCTCTCCTTCAACCCCAGGCCTGAATGATGCTTTCTCATGAACCAGAGCTCTTTAGGAAGTGATTATAGAACTTTGATTGATGTAATTGTATCACCTTGGCCTTTGGTGTGTGTCCTTATGCTGGATGGTATCATCTGCTTCCAGAGATTCTGCTGCTGTTGATGCTGGTTTTTATGACACTGTGCGTGTGTTCACACGTGTGCGTGTGAGTGAGAGAGAGAGATACATCTCTAGCCATGGCCTTTCTCTTGAGCTTCCTTTCAGTTGTGCTCTGGACGTTCTTTCAAGATATTTAAATTTGACGTGTCTGAAGGGTTGTTTTTGCCATTCTGGCACTTTCTCTACTTGATGTTTGTGCTGTGAATATTAGTTCCCTCCAGTGTGTCTGCTGCAGTCTCTGTCTCATGAACCACCTGCTGGGTCTTTTTCAGGCTCTTCCTTGGACAGGGACAACAGTATGTCCCAACTTGTCCATGACATCTTTTGTTTTCAACCTCTGTTAATATTTTTCTCCAGGATTGTCTTAAAAAAGCAGATGTAATTATGTCTTTACCTGCTAATTCACCTTTGGATAAAATCCAAACTCTATTGGTTTGGAGTGTAAGGCCCTTTTCAATCTTCCTAAATTATCACTTCAGCTTATGTTTCCCACAGCTTCCTGTCTTTCCTTTCCGTGTTTTGAAGTTGGTAAAGCTACTTTTAAGTTAGAATGTGATCTTGGAGTATTTTACTACTACAGTAATGGCTCTTCTCAACTTTCACCAAACTTTCAGATATGACATGTTATATAATAAACACTTAGCTCATGTTCTGAGGTTGAACTCAATTTTTAGGACTCCTCGGACTACATATGCCTGGTTTGCCTAGGACAATTGTGGTTTATGATAACTTTCCTGGTGTAATTGTTAATATCCCTTTCATTCTCAGAAATATTTGGATTATAAATTATATGGCCATTGTATTTCAGGCTCCACAGAACACTGTTTTTAACCTGGAAGTCATAACCAGCAATTTAAGAACAACTGAAATGGAACTATTAAACTCCAGAGAATACTGAATTTGGGAGGTTAGGAACAGAAGCCCATGTGGGAATGAACAGTGACTAGAGAAATAGGGAGGAGTCCCAGCTACTTGGGAGGCTGAGACCTGAAACCTACAATTCTGGTGGCCGTTTACATAGACCTGAAAGGAACTTGGGATGATGAGGACTCTGGAGGCTCGAGAATCAAAGGACTGTTGTCCATGTCCTTAGTGAGTGTGAGGGAGGAGAGCAAGATGGCAAGGGGACAGGGCAAACAGACGTTCTTTGTCAGACAGTGCTAATCAAAATTTCCTTTTATGCTAAGCTCGAGCAATTCCTTAGAATTCTTCTTAAAATTGTAATCTACTCTTAGGCAGACAGTAATGATTGATTGGAGATGGGACACAACACAGATGCATGTTTTTCCTTTCCTGAACTAGTACATGATAAGCCTAATTCTCTTTTCTTTTTCACCCTCTGTAGAGTGCAGTGGCATCCTAGCTCACAGCAACCTCAAACTCTTGGGCTCAAGCAATTCTCTTGCCTCAGCCTCCTGAGTAGCTGATACTACGGGTGCCCTCCACAATTCCTGGCTATTTTTAGAGGCTGGCTCTCACCGTTGCTCAGGCTGGTCTCGAACCTGTGAGCTCAGGAAATCTGTCAACATTGGCCTCCCAGAGTGCTGGGATTATAGGCCTGAGCCATCGTGCCCGGCCTGTGATAATTTCATGAGCTATTAAGGAGCATGGGTTTTTGGACACAAGTAAAGGAATAGTGGTGGCATTGAGGACCCCTAGTGTCTTATCCCTAGATGCGTGTGGTGTAGAAGCACCGAGCATGTTCCATGTGACAGGGTCATGGGTGGAACAGCACTCAAAAGGAAGGTGTGTTTCAGGCAGGCACAGCAGTGCGAGTGTCTGCGGAGAGACTGATGATCTAAGGGATTTTATTTCCTACAGAATGAAGGTGAAGTGAGCACTATGGATAGATCTGAGAGAAAGGAGAGCCGTGTCCCTTCCAGTCAGGGAGAGAAGCAGGTGTGGGAGTGCTGCCTGAGCCCTGACTGTGAAGGGAGCCCTGCCAGCCGCCTAGCGCAGCTGGCTGCAGCGTAGTTCCACGTGAATTAGCTGCTCCCAGACAGAGATTCTTAATATCGGCATTGTACATTTCAGAGAGTTAAGGTGAAAAACCAAGCTCTGTTGTCTCATTTAAAACTTCAGAGGCTTTAAAGTTGGAGGACTTGAACTGTCTGGTATTGTTGGTTATTTAATACTAGAATTCAGAAGGTGTAGAATGGCATTCCAGGATTGAATGAAAAATGGAAAGAAATATATTATTTCCGACTTTATAAAATGATTTTTCTCTCTGATAGATTGTAACTTTCCAAAAAGATTTGGCTTTTAACTTTAGGCTTTGTTTTCAGGTGTTTTTGGTACAGCTGAGATAATGATCTTTGTATTGGTTTATTTGATAGGTACATCGTGTTTACAGAACTCTGAGTGGTCTAAGGATGTGTGTAAATATTAGAGCTTGTTGTTCAGTCATGATTACCGTATATACTCGAGTATAAGCCGAGTTTTTTCCGGCACAAAATTTGTGCTGAGTTCGGGTTTTTCGGCACAAATTTTGTGCCGGAAAAAAACTCAGCTTATACTCAAGTATATACGGTATCTTGCTTTCTAAAGGACCTTGACTTTCGAAAAATTATTAAGGGAATTCTTTATTTCTGACTCATCTTTTTATATCCTAAATTAGAAACATTTATAGATGACATAAGAAGTATAAATGCAAATCATTTTTAAGTACTGTGAAGGTGCTGTGAATATAGTGCTGTGTCTGGACAGCAGGGAGAGTAGCAGAGCATGGCCTGAAGGCAGCTGTACAGGTGTTGACCCTCTGAGGCTGTTTCTGCACTGCACGTCAGGAGGCCTGGAGGTGTTGGGAATGAGGCAGATAAGGAGAAAGGAAGTAGGAAAGAGAGAACTTGAATCAGAGAGATAGAAAAGAACATACTGCTCCAACCCCCATGTGTAAAATGCATTATTGTTTTTTAAAAATAATCCTAGTGTGTATCTACTGTTCTTATTAATAACACACATCACTACTTGGTGATCTTCATGCTTGCTATTATGCTGCGTGCAATTCTTGCTGTTTGGTATTTCATGAAATTGAAAAGTAACTGGCTTGGCGGTGCCCATAGCTCAGTGGGACGCCAGCCACATACACCCAGGATAGCGGTTTGAATTCAACCCGGGCCTGCAGAACAACAATGACATCTGCAACAGAAAAATAGCCGGTGGTTGGGGTGAGTGCCTGTAGTTCCAGCTGCTTGGGAGGCTGAGACAAGAGAATTGCTTAAGCCCAACAGTTTGAGGTTGCTGTGAGCTGTGATGCTGTGGCTCTCTACCGAGGGTGACACAGTGAGAAAAGTAACTGCTACTTTTTATTAGTATAACTGAAGACTTAAAATTTACATTTTTCTTTTTTTAATCCAGGGTGTCCAACCTTTTTTTTTTTTTTTTTTTTTTAACCTCTGCTACACATTGGAAGCTAAGAGTTGTCTTGGGCCACACAGGAGATGTACAAACACTAACAAAAGCTGATATGCAATAACAGGTCCAGGCAAATGTTTTGTGATACCTAACACCACAGACAAGAAAGTCCTCACAAAATGAGCATGTACCCCTAGGCTGTAAATTGGACAACTCTGGTTTATTCCCTTCTGTTTGTTGATAACACATGCTTAATTCCTTTATTGTCTTTTTCCATATGTTAGTGTTTTGAGATGTAATTTAAAAATAAAGCATACATACCTCTTATTACAGAAAAACGTATATAGAGAAAGAATTCTAAGGAATTTCCCTGTATCCCAATATCTAGTTTAAATAATTAGCTTTATTTCTTTTTTATGAAATAAAGGTTATTTACTGAAATTTAATAATATTTTCTTGTTTTCCCTTAGGTGGTGCTTTGTAAATTTCACTCAGTGTTTCTGTCTCAGAAAGGGCAAGTTTATACGTGTGGTCACGGTCCTGGAGGTCGATTAGGTCATGGAGATGAGCAGACGTGCTTGGTAACTGAAATGTCCTTACGCTGTTTACTTAACTACACTGACAGTTTGACAAGCAGGAAGCTTCAGTTAACTACATTTCCCCCCCAACTGTGAGGAGAAAATAATACATCTGTCGATAATAGATTAAACTATTACTTTCCTGGTATGTCATATGCGAATAAAGAATTTCAATGCAATGTAAAAGTTTTAAAGAAAAGTAGTATTTTGATTACAGCAAATGCTGAGTTAGATGAGTATACAAACACGCTTTGAAATATGTCACCAGAGTTGAGATAACAACAGGGAGACGTTAACGCTCTTTCCCTGAAATAGTCAAATTTCTAATTTGTTTTTAACTTCTAAGTTAATTTGTTTAACTTCTAACTAAAATACCTGTAGTCCAAAAATTGAGCCAATGTTTTGATTGTTTAGTCTCAAAACAGATTTTTATGCTAATGTAATCTAGTGCTAATTGGAGGAAACTGAGTTTTTACCTGTCGGAAAATAGGCTGACTAGGTTCATTTTCATATTTCTTTTGAAGGGACCTTTATTATCTATTAAAGGTTACTTTAAGACGGAGGGAAATCGCTAATAATAGCCTCTAGTTTTGAGGGTTTATTGTATTCTAGGCATTGTTTATGCTTTTCATATATACTCACTACTTTAACTTAAGCCTCACCATAGCCTTGCGAGGGGAAAGCATTATTGTCTTTATTTTATGTACAAGAATAATATTAGCAATGGCAATCGTGTGTTGATTGCTTGCTTGGTTTTCAGATGAGGAGAATGAGCAATTTGGTTGAGATCACATAGCTAGAAAGTAGCAGGAGGAGGACTGGAAGGACAAGTGGCTTCAGAGGGCGTAATATTGTATGTTTGGCTGCTTGTTGAAGGGAAGCCTTAGTCCCTCCCCCCCGCCCCGCAATATTCCAGTGAATACTTTGAGGAGCTCCCTTTATTTATACCAGATAAATTTGCACTTGGTATGTGGTAAGAGCTCAAAAAATTATTTGGTGGATTACTTCATTGAAATGTCTCACTGGGCTTACATAAACCAGTAACCATATTCCTTTAAACTTATCACCCTTTACTGAAATATAATGTTTCCCTGTGGTAGATGGAGCCGTGTTGGTTGTGCCATTGTGGGTATGGCATCTTCAGATTCTGTTTGCATTTCTGTATCGATAGTTATTATATGAAGTTTGCTTTGTAGATCCCCAGGCTGGTGGAAGGACTGAGTGGCCATAACTGTTCCCAAGTGGCAGCCGCCGAGGACCACACTGTTGTACTAACTGAAGACGGATGTGTTTACACATTTGGTCTGAACGTTTTTCATCAATTGGGAATTATTCCTCCACCTTCCAGCTGTAATGTGCCTAGACAGGTAAACTTCTCTTTTTAAATAATGAGACTATTTGCTATAAAACCTATTTGGACAAAAGGATGTAATATATTGGCAAAACTTATTTTATGTCTGTTACTTAACTTTGTCTTTAACATATTTAACTTTATACATATTTTGTCTTTTTTGTTCACGGGAGAAATAGGGTGTATTAGTTTCTTTCTTTCTTTTTTTTTTTCTTTTTGCAGTTTTTGGCCAGGGCTAGGTTTGAACCCGCCACCTCCGTCATATGGGGCCTGCGCCCTACTCCTTTGAGCCACAGATGCCGCCCCCTGGGTATATTAGTTTTTATTAGGGTAAGAAAGCAAGCGCTTGGGAAAGAGCCACGTGGCAGATTACCCACCAGACTGCCCTGGATTCAACTTTGGACTACTCAGAAGCATTGAGAGGTCTAGATATTTTTGGTTTGAAAGTTAAATAATTTTTAGGTCCTTCTTAAAAATTTATTTATCAATAAATAATTAAATAAATTAGCCCATTTATCAATACAAAATGGGCTAATGCAGATGAGGCACTGAAAAAGGTACGCTTTATTTGCATCATTAAACCTGCCTCTGCAGACGACCTCACCAGCTGATATGAAGGGACAGGGCTCAGTTCTTCTGTCCACCTTCTTAGCTCCTCACAGGCAGCACCACAGGCGCTTCCCCTGCTTCGGGGACCTGCACGCAGCGCTGGGGCTGGTGCCCTAAATTGATGTCACTCGAATCCTCACCTACAATGAAGGGGTTTTTAAGTCATAAAATTTTTCTTTTCAGATATGAAATTCCTTTATTGGTTTAATCCTCTAGATTTAAAATTATTATTAGATAGAGATGGATAGGAGCTACCCCAGAGTAATCAGGGATAGTTTCTAGTGTGACCACCAGGGGGATTTGTGAATATTTAATCATGTGGTAGACTTTTGTAGGAATGGCAAATTCTCATTGTACGGCTGCCCTTGGAGCTCTAGGTGAACATGGACAGGTGTAATATCCTCAGCTGGAGACAGTTTTGAGCCTCAGGAATCATTTCACAAGGTCTGAGACATGCCAGTTGTTAACACTGAAGGTGGTGGTGGTGCTGCTGACAGTCTGGTGGGGTGCAGGGAGACTGCTTGACACCCAGGGCGTCCTGCTCAGCCTTGAGTGAGGCTGAGCTCCCAGTGTCAGCAGTGCCACTGTCCAGAGAGCCTGGAGATGACGGATTTAAAAGTGCTGTGTTTTCTAATAAGAATTAGAAGGCCTGTTTTGCACATTGTTAGAAAAAAATAGCCAAGGGATTGTAAAGATTTGGTGTTTATACCTGTCAATTTTCTGTTTGTCAGAAGTTACAGGAGGACAGTGGCTACATCTTGTGTCAGTGTGAGTGCTGAGATTAGTGTCTGAGGGCCTATGGGCAAACAAGTTTAACAGATCTTTGAAAATTGCACTCGGACCGGATGTGGTGGCTCACACCTGTAATCCCAGCACTCTGGAAGGCCGAGGCAGGTGGATTGCTGCCTTGAGCTCACGAGTTCGAGACCAGCCTGAGCAAAAGCGAGACCCCCGTCTCTACTAAAAATAGAAAAACTGAGGCAAGAGGATCGCTTGAGCCCAGGAGTTTGAGGTTGCTGCGAGCTATGACACCATGGCACTCTACTCAGGGCAACAGCTAGAGCTTCTGTCTCCAGAAAGAAAAAGATTGTACTCAGTCATAGATAGGTAGTAAACTTCAGTCTTATTTGTCTTTTTGAATAGATGCAGGGAAAATACCTAAAAGGAAGAACAATCATTGGGGTTGCAGCAGGCAAGTTTCACACAGTTCTTTGGACTAGAGACGCTGTTTACACTTTGGGACTAAATGGTGGACAACTAGGTAAGAAATTTTTGATGAAAATATCTGAAAAATAAATTGGACTCTTGAAACAGATATTAGTCATTTATTTGTGTAATTTTTTAGGCTACTTACTAGATCCTAATGGAGAGAAGTGCGTCACTGCCCCGCGCCAAGTCTCTGCCCTTCATCACAAAGACGTCACTCTGTCCTTGGTCGCTGCCAGTGATGGCGCCACCGTCTGTGTCACCGCGAGGGGTGATGTTTACTTACTTGCAGACTATCAGTGCAAAAAGATGGCTTCTAAGTATGTGTGTGTGTTTCTGTGAAAGAAACACAACTCTAATAGTATTTTAACTCTTCCAGCAAAAATCTGAGCATCAACTTTGTGTTATACTTTATAAATGTCAAATAAGCAGAAATTGAAAGGGAGAAAAATAACAGAAATTTTTGTCTTTGATAGGTTTGACTTTTGGTAAAGATTCAGTGAATATATGTAAAATTTCTTCATAGTTTGTAAAACAGTATTTCTGAATGATGTTTGCCATATGATTCAGTATGACCAGAAGTTTGTTTTTTTAATTCTTCAGGTACACAGAACTAGATTAATCACAATCCTTGATTGGTGACACATCATCCTTGCTTTATATGTAGCCGTTTTTATATCATATTTATTTTTAAAAAATAATTCTTTTTTGTTTTAACCCTCTATCCAGGGTCACTGCAAATTAAACTGGTCTGTTTTTTATCTTTTTACAACCTCTTGTCTGAAAGCACAGTTTAGCAGCAGGCAGTAAACAGAGGCTGGCTGGCTGAGCGCCCGGTCAGTGTGGAGCCTCAGAAAGTTGGAGTATGGATGGCTCTACCAATTGGAGTTCCTTGTCTTTTTTTTTTTTTTTTTAAAGAGGCAGTTTCACTCTGTTGCCCAGGCTAGAGTGCTGTAGTTCTGCCTAGCTCACAGCAACCTCAAACTCCTAGGTGCAAGCAATCCTCCTGCATCAGCCTCCTGAGTAGCTGGGACTTCAGGCACCTACCACAATGCCCAGCTAGTTTTTCCTACTTTTAGTAGAGATGGTGTCTTGCTCTTGCTTAGGATGGTCTTGAACTCCTGAGCTCAAGAGATCCTCCTGCTTTGGCCTCCCAGAGTGCTGGGATTTCAGGCGTGAGACACTGCACCCAGCCATCTTTTTGTATAAGCCATTCTTAGAATGTGTTACCTGTGATTTCATTTTGAAAGGAGCAAGTGCTGAAAAATGATTACAACATACAGAATCCTTTATTTTTAATCCATTTCAGTCTTTTATAGCTGCTTAATAATCTATATCTGATTTGACAACACATTTTTATCATTCCAAAGTATTCAACTTTTTTAGAAGATTTCTTAGACTGATACTGCATTAGTTTATATAATATTTCATTATATATTTATATTAATATAAGTACAGAAATAGGTCTTTGCACAACAAATTCTCAGAAGAGTATAGTTCAACTAGTGCAAGTCATTATGTACAGGAATTTTAGAGAATAGCTGTCTAAGTTGTAAAGCAACTAGGGATTTCAATTTAAAGTTGCATAAAATAAAGTGTGCCTTTACTGATGTAAAAGATGGTAATTTCATAAATAGACACTATCCATGAATTCATTCCTGAGGAAAGAATGTCAAACATCAATTTGTCACAATTTAACTTTGGTGTGACAACTGAAAAGTTACTTTTGACTTTATTTTGTACTTATTTCAGTTACAGAAACATGAAAATGTGGACATGCCTATTTCTTAACACTGACTTAAATGGGTTTTTTCCTGAACTTGAGGTAATTTGTGAGCCATTAGGTTGTATTTTTAGTTGACATTTATACAATTTCCCCTTGTAACTTTAAATCACATAAATGATTTATATCCAAGTTTTCACTAAGATGATCCTGAGTAAGTTATAGCATAGTAATTTTGAAAAGAACATTTTTTCAATGCAGGCAGGACAGTCACTGTGGTGGCAGGCAGGTTCACGCCAGGCTGCGCACTCAGGTGTGTGGAGATGACCATTTGGGTGGCCAGCGGGTGATTTGCCAAGTCACATACACCGAGTTAGTTGCACAGGCGCTGTACCTATTTAAGGTTGGCTGTATTTTAAATTAAGCCTTTCTATTTAATTTTGAGGTGTTAAATTTGTCTTTTCTGTTAAAATGCAAATGCACTGAGGACCTTATAGCCTCACTGCTTACTTAAAATGCAGAGTGAGTGTGCGCTGGCAGGCAAGGCTGTGGATGTCTCACACATGCATGTGGGTGAAGGCATTTGAGAGGAAAGGACTTTGCGTAGGAAGAAAAGAGCCACTTTGTAGGGAAAACTTATACGAAAAAAGGAACAACTAAGCAGGCCGAAGGCCAGATTGTTCTTCTTCACCCTTCTCAACGCTTGCCTACGGATTGTTGTTAGAATAGTCATTTCTTTAAAGTTTACCACGTGTTTTTAAGAGAACATACTAATTTTGGATTTTGTTTTTTCATGTAGACAATTGAACTTGAAAAAGGTTCTTGTGTCTGGTGGTTGTATGGAATACAAAGTTGATCCTGAACATCTGAAAGAAAATGGTGATCAAAAAATTTGCATTCTTGCAATGGATGGCGCTGGAAGGGTGAGTGTCTATTTATGCAGAAGTGTAGTTGTCTTACTCCCCAGATAATGTGGGTATGCGTTGCTATGTTAGGGATGATTTCTGTTGAGTTTGTTACTTATTTTTCACATTCATTAGTAATTAGTATGGAGCTTCTATTTCAGAGCAAGTATGACAACATTAATCTATTGTACAGTAGTATTAAACTGTAATTTAAAATTTTATTATGCTTAGGATGAAAATAAGAGATTTTTGAGGAGTTATTTGGTATGTATACTGAGTACTGACAAATGGTATTAAATTGCATAGATAACATGTCATGTAACTATTCTTACAGTAAAGATTAAGCATCATAAATTTGATGCATAATTGGAAATTTTTCCCATATTTAGTTTTATACAAATACATATATTTCAAATACAGCTAAGAGAGAGTTTATTTCTAGATCATGTGTATGTGAAGACCTTTCTTTTGAGCAGCATCCCAATTTTGGTTTTTGTGCTGACATATCAGTATATTTCTCTAAAATGATTAATTTAAAATCTATTTTAAAATGTATTTAAATATGTACTTAATATATTAACATAAAATATTTACATTTAAAATCTATATTACATTAATAACACTGAAAAGCTTACAACTGCAGCTGGAAAAACAGATAACTTACTGATTTTGGTTAAGATTTTTGAGGTTTATAAAGTACTGCAAAACTTGATATTTTAGAAATTGAAAAATTAATCATAAATTCTATCTACTGGTTCATCATAGGCATAAATTACTGAAGTTGTTGATTTTAATAGAGGGAATTAGATTTAATAATTGGAGCTCTAATTTGTACTTGTGGAAGGAAGTAAAGGAATAGGGTTGTATAAGGAGCTAAATGTAAAGATTTTATATTTGACTTTGACATGTGCTTTTACTTACATTAATATGCATGGATACAGTTTGTACTTCTAGAAATTCACTTCTTGCAAAACAGAGTCTTGTTAGGAAAAGCAAACTCTGAAAGACTCAGTCAGTCTTTGATGTGTGTAAATAACCTTTGACTGACCTTGGCAGATTCCATTCTGTACTTTAGTTTTCTTAACTTGATTATGAGGGAGCTGAGCTTTTACAAATCTTGGAACACCAATATATGAAACGGATAAAAGAGTTGCTGCTCTGGTTGGCGATGGGCTGGGAGCCGCCATCCACCTGGAGCACTGTGCTCCCAGCAATAGTCCGTAGGCCACTCAGGAGCTCTGAGTCTGCAGGACCATTTTAACTTTCTATCTCTTTTTGTCTTAATTGTCTTATAATTGAGTTATGCATAAATCTATTTTTTTTTCTTGAGAGTTAAGTTGGGAATTTTGTAGGGTCATTTTCATTTTTCTTTAAATGTAGGACACTACATAAGCCTGCCATCTAAAATGTAGCTTTATAATTTTGTTTTTCTTCAGCATTGCATTTTGTAATGCTGAAAATTACTTCTCCTTAAAAGGAGTGTCTTTGAAATAATTTTTAATTGTTCATATTTACTTAATGTACTGTACTGAAAGGCCAAGCTCCTTAGAATCAGCTTGACTTATCGTATACGCCTTTTTCTGCAGGAGAATGAATGTTGAAATACGTGAGGCAGAGCTTTTGTTTTCCCCGCTTTGTCTCTTGAGTTCAGGTTCCGGTTCAGAGGCTGTGTTGCTTGGTGTTTCATCGTGATTTGCTCTTCCTCTAGGTTTTTTGCTGGAGATCAACCAGCAGTTCTCTGAAGCAGTGTCGATGGGCCTATCCACGCCAGGCCTTCATTTCTGATATTGCCTTAAATAGAAATGAGATTCTGTTTGTCACACAGGATGGAGAAGGATTTAGAGGGAAATGGTTTGAAGAAAAAAGGAGGAGTTCTGAAAAAAAAGGTCAGTTTATATATGTGGATGGCACAAAAAAGTACCTTTTAGTTAACCTTTAATTTAAACAAGTGTTATGAGCTTTTACATTTATGTATTTATGTATTAATTTTTGTGACTAATTTGTTTAATAATCATCTCCTATAATAATTTATATTACCAGAAAATTCTAAGCATATTCTTCAAAATCGTAGAGTCACAAAGGAATGATTTGGGGATAATTTATCAATTTGTTATATGTCTTTTATTTCTTTATAGATTATTCCAGTCCATAAACATTTAGCATATATTTTCTGTGTGCCAGATGTAGGGCAGTTGTTTTAATGATGCAAAAATACATGAGGTGGGCCTCTGTCTTTAGGCCCTCCTGAACTTGCAAGGAGAATAGACAAACGTGTAAATACTGGTGCTTCACTGAAACCAGCACTAACGTGCACGTAGAGAGTTTCTGGAGAGCATAGGAATGGGGGTAACTGAGTGTCAGGGGAAGGTTAGTGAGGCCTTGAGAGTGGTACAGAGTGAATTTGAGAGGGTAACCAGAATGGAGGTTTGACGTGTAAATGTTGGAGGTCCTTACAAGTATGTCTTAGTCACGTGTAGTGATCTGAAATTGAACCGTGTTCTTACGCTCCCACAACTGCTCCTCAATGTTTCCTCTTACAGTAAATAGTTGTCTTTGATTCCCTCACCCTGTACATCCAGTTTCTCACCAAGTTTTGTTACTTCTGTCTCAAATATTTCTTAGATCTTTCCCCTTTCTTCAGGATTCGTTGATACAGCCTCCAACCACATCATCTTTTTTCTCTCTGAACATAACTTTTTTTCTTTTTTTTTATTATAGATAAAAATATGCACCATAGATGTGACCCAACCCATCACCCTCCCTCCACCCAAACCTCCCCCCTCCCTTCCCCTTCCTTGGTCCTTTCCTCATAGTCTTCTGGTATAGTTGGGTTATAGCCTTCA
>CAUYPK010109804.1:0-97903 GCA_963574355.1 Loris lydekkerianus | reverse complement strand
TTCTTCCTAGACCTGCACTATCTGATACAGGAGCTGTACAGGTGGCCACAAAGCCCTGGAACTGTGATTAGTATGAATCGAGCCATATAAATATATATTGAATTTGAAAGGCTTAGTATGAAATACCTCATTGATAACATTATACAAATGTCAAGTAGCAGTTGCTCATGAATTTTAAGACCCTATCTCTACTAAAAACAGAAAAAACTAGCCAGGCATAGTGGTGAGCACCTGTAGTCCCAGTTACTTGGGAGGATGAGACAGAAGGAGTTCTTGAATCCTGGAGTTTCAGGTTACTATGAGCTTATGTGACTCCATGGCACTCTACTCAGGGCAACAGAGACTCTGTCACAAAAAAAAAAAAAAAAAAAAAAAAGTTTTATATAGATTAAATGTCAAAATGATATTTTGGATATATTACACTCAATGAGATTAATTTCACCTGTGTCTTTTACTTTTTTGTGTGTGTGCGTGAGAGTCTCCCTCTGTCACCCAGGCTAGAATGTTATGGCATCATCATAGTTCACAGCAACCTCAAACTCTTGGGCTCAAGTCATCCTCTTGCCTCAGCCTCCATCATTCCCTCAGCTGGGACTACAGGTATCACCACAATGCATGGCTAGTTTTTTGATTTTTAGTAGAGATGAGGTCTCACTCTTGCTCAGGCTGGTCTTGAACTCCTGAGCTCAAGTAATCCACCTGCCTTCGCCTCCCAGAGCGCTAGGATTACAGGCATGAGCTACCATGCCTGGCCAGACTGTGCTTTTTAAATGTAGGACAAGATTCGCCCCCCCCCCCTTTGGAAACAGAGAGAAATTAATAAAATACTGTAAGGTGCTTAAACCAGAAGGGGCTTCTAGTAAATAAGTAGTATTCTCAACTTAAGCCTTTACTGGCAGAATTACCTGTGTGGTGGATACAGGACACATTCATGCTCCATCTGACTCACCCACTGACCCAGCCCCTCTGGCTGATCCATGTTGTCCTGGCATGCAGGACCACCCCCGTAACACTGACACCTGGCCAGCCACACATCCTGGGATGCACAAGGACAAACATGCACCAGCCTGTCCTGATCCAACTCTGACCTCAATGTACAGCTGTCCCTTCTTGGTAGCCCCACTGAGCCTGGCCGAAGGGGTGGAATTGCACATGGCTGGCAGGTTCTGCCTGTCTCTCCTGCCAAGTCAGCCTCTGCTCAGATGTGCTGAGGAGCTGTGCCCAGGCCACAGCTTTGGGGCAATGCTCATCAGTCTCCAAGAGCAGGAACCTGGGGCTCCAGAACATGGGAGTGGCACCTGCCAAAACCTCCAGATCCACTTTCCAGGGACTTGGTGGGCACAGCCCTTGTCCACTGCCCAGTTAGGAACCCCTCTATACTGGAGTTAGCCTGCTTCAGGCTCCTGGGATCAGTGCATTTGAATCTTGTCCTAATTAAACATTTGTACATGTGGGTGCCCACAGGCCATCTAGGATCCAAGAGCTAAAGCCCAGTGTGTGCAGCCCGTCATGTAGCCCTAGTGCGGCCAGGCCAGTCTAATCTTCCCGGAGGCCACACTTCCTACCCTTTGCTCCTCTCCTCCTCCCTGGGGAAGGCAGAAAGCCTGGGCCGACTAGTCCCTAATCCCCACCTCCGGGTCAGCCCAGGGTCTGCTCACTGATCCTGTCCAATGGCAGGGCTTCGCCTTCCAGCGGGGGTTTCCTCGCCGCATCACCGGCGCCCCTGCTGGCTCTAACAGGCAGAGCAAAGAGCTAATTGTTCGGAAGCCCAGATAGATAAACAGGGGCTGACACCGAGTATTATCTTTCTGTCTGGGGACCTCTGGGTGTCCAAACTTCCACTTGCCCCAGGCCACACCCTAGTAGTTCAGGCTAGTGTGACACAAACTTCACTTTCTCTCCCCCACCCCCCGCACCTACATGGACAAATGTTTAATTAGGACAAGGAAACATACAAGATCTCACCTCCAGTGGCACAGAGCTAGGAGGGCTGGCCCAGGCCAATGGAGACCAGAAGAGAGGATGGGATGGGGATGTCCAGGGACCCACTCTAGAGCCCAGGAAGGGTCCCAAACGCTGAAGGAACAGGGTGAGAAACAACTTTCCTATTCCACGCCCCATGTTCACGACTCCATCTAGTCCGTCCTGGAGGACTCCCAAGAGTCGCTCCCTCCGAGAGGCCACCCAACTTCCAGGAGGGCTGGGCTGAGACCAAAGTGTGCGGTCTCTCCAGTCCCCTTGGGGAAGGTGCCCATCTTGGTCGTCGGCCAAAGCTTGGTAAGACCCGTAGCAAATCGTCTCTTCTTCAGCAGCTCAGCGCGCCCAGAGCCTCCCGAGGACCCTCCTCCCAGTTGCTTAATCTCAAGGCCAGGAGCTCTGTTAAAGCTTGGGCGCTGAAAAGGTTTTGGGTTGGGGAAGCGCAAGAGCTCCTGACTCGGAAGGCTGAGATCCGACCTGGACAGCTCGCGGTTCCCACGATCCCTCAGGAGTACCCCTTCCCGGGCCCAGCGACAGGGACCCTGGAGCGGGGAGAGCGGACTCCCCAGAGGAGGAGCCATCTGTGCGGAGAAGAGACCTACAGGATGTACCCCGCAAAGTCCCGGTCCGACCCCCAGGGGCGATCCCAGCTGCTCCGGGGGCCCCGCGACCCCCGGCGGCCACCCGCTGCTCAGCCAGGGGGCGCCCCTCCGCGCGCAGAGCCCGAGACTCACCCAGCGGAATCCCGCAGAGGATGCAGACGCAGTTCAACGCCCCGGCGGAGGCACCCAAGAGCGTGCGTGCGTCTCGCAGGAGGTGCGGGGCGCGTTCCGTCAGGCAGCGACTCACCCCGATGTGGTAGAAGCCCAGGAAGCCGCAGCCTGCGAAGGACAGGCTCCAGCCGCTCTCGGGGTCGTACATGGCGGCGGAGGGTCGGGCTCCGGGACAGGCAGGGCTCCGGGACAGGCGCGGATCCGCAGCTGCTCCCCAGCCAGCTCGCGCTCTCCGCCCGGCTCTGCCGCGCGGCTGGGCATTCCCTGCGTGACGCTGGCCCGACTCCGCCCCTCGGGCCTTGGAAATGAGCCGGAGGGAGGCCAGATGGATGGGCAGGGCGCCTCCCCGCCCTCCTCCAGGTGGAGGCTGGGGTGGGGAGGGGAGGAGCCTGGGACCCTCCTAGTCCCCCAAGTGTCCCCATACCCCACCTTCACCCACCCACCCACCCCCGGCACCGCTGACTTCGGGGAGAGTTTTCCAAAACTCAAAGTGCTGTCCCGGAGAGAAACGGCTTACTCCTCTGTTCCTTTCCCTCCATTAAATGGGGGGGGGAGGGGGAGTCGCAGTGAGCCCCATTTAGGTCCTTCGAATCTCTTTGGCACCTATCACTTCCCCTTTCCCACCGGGAGAGGCAGGCAGCGCCATCTAAGTAGAATTTAATGTCTCTGCTTTCTTCTTTCTTTTTTCTTTTTTCCAGCTCTAGGTCTTCAATTTATGGCAAGTGGTATAGATTTTTCATTGAATCATAGTGACAGGAAGTTTCCATCTCTAAGTTTCACTTATAAGTAAAGAATGTGGGTTGGCCATGGTGGCACATACCTGTAGTCCCAGCACTTTGGGAGGTGGAGGACGGAGGATCATTTGAGGCCAGGAGTTCAAGGCCAGCCTGAGCAACACAGTGAGACCCCATCACTACAAAAAGTTTTTTTGGCCCTACAAAAAGTTTTTTCAAAATTAGCCAGGTATGATGGCCCAGGCCTGTAATCCCAGTTTCTCCAGCATCTGAGGCAGGAGGATCATTTGAGCCCATGAGTTGGAGTCTGCAGTGAGCGGTGATCTCACCACTGCACTTCAGCCTGGGTGACAGAGCAAGACCCGAGACCCTGTCTGTAAAAATGTAGAAAGTAAAAACTGACTGACAGGTGCTGGGTTGAGGGTAGAGCTGGGGGCGGGGCAGGGCAACGTAAGACCAAGGGAGTTTGCTGCTATGACAAAGTATTATAATTTGGATGAATTATAAACAACAAACATTTGTTTCTCATAGTTCTGGAGGCTGGGAAGCCCAAGTTCAAGGTACCAGCCAATTCAGTGTCTAGTGAGCACTGACTGGTTGCTTTACCCTCATCTGCTAAAGGAGCAAGGCAGCTCTCTGGAGGCTCTAATCCCATTCACGCAAGTGCCACCCTCAAGATCTACCCCCCAAGGGCCTACCTCCAAAGGCTACCATCTTCAGGGTTAGGATTTCAGCTGCTGAATTTGGGAAACACAAATATTTAGCCCCTAGCATGCCCTTGGGACATGCCTGAGGCACTGGACAGAGCGTGTCCACAGCATTTCCCTGTGGGAGGTTAGATGTCTGTCCTGAGCTCCTCAGTGTAGGGCCCCAGTCCTCTAGGCCATCTTGCTGCCATGGAACAGCCAAAGAGGTCCCCTCCCTTCTCCACCAGGCCTATGTGGAAGGCAGAGGGTATGGGGTTTAGGGTCAGATCTACCACCTTCTGTACCTCAGCATTTTCCATCTGTCGGGATTCCAAATGTCAGCTAAGGAACAACTGGATGTATGGTCATATGGTCCCCAGGGCTTGTAGCCTCCCATTAGGCACAGCTTCCCTGTTCCAGCTACCCAGGAGGCTGAGGCAGGAGTATCACTTGAATCCAGGAGTTTGAGGTTGCTGTGAGCTAGGCTGATTTCATCGCACTACAGCTGGGGGGACAGACACTCTGCCTCCAAAAAAAAAAAAAAAAGAATAGTATATCCATTAAGGTAATCTTATAAGACATTAAGTTGCTTTTAAATAGAAACACACATGATATAAGGTTATATATTGACTGTCTGATGGCCAGAGCCTGGCTGGCTCTAGGAGCTGCACTTGCCTGGGAACAGCAATTCGGTGCTGGCTGGCTCAGTGTGCAGCGTGACATTGTAGAACACACCCTCCTTGGGGAACAAGAGTCAAGTGTAGGTCACCCTGAAGCGATGTACCCAGAGGGGAGCGGGGTGGGGGCTGTGAACTCTAGGTTCATTTTCTCCATAGAGCTGAAAATGCATAGCGTCGCCACCCCTGACAGTGCCGGCTCAGTACTCGAGCTGGCCCCAGGGCTCTGCTCTCCTCCTCCCCGCACTGCTGGACAAATGAGGGTTGGTATCCTTCGTCCAGTTACCAAACCCTGGCACTTTGGGGGCTGACTCAGTGGGAGGTTTTAGCTTCTCTGCCAACCAGATGCCCTCATCTGTTCACAGACAGACATTTCTGTGAATGGGAGAACTGGCTGTTTGTTCAGCTGTGGACAAAAAAAGGAGTCAAACTCAGATTCAGGAAAGGTGAGATGACGCAAGTGTGAGAATGGCCTCTTACCCACTGTTACCCTCCTGTCAGGGCTATGGACTGACCTGGATTTTACACCTCCATACACCTGGCCCAACGTTGCCCAGCCCACGCCGACGGCAGTGGGTAGGCAGCCCTGCTCAGCTTCCCCCACCCTGCAGCCCCCTCCTTGGCCCCGTGTCCAGCTCAGGCTGCAATTCACTGAGCTTTTCTTTTTAAAATTGTGGTAAAATATACGCAGCATAAAATCTGCCATTTGAACTATTTTTATGCATACAGTTCAGCAGCATTACACACATACATTCACTTTGTTGTGCAGCCATCACCAACCTCCATCTCCAGAACTTTTCCATTTTCCAGAATTGAAGCCCCCTCCCCACTAAACTCTAACTCTTCATTTCCCTGCCCCTAACCCCTGGCAACCTCCATGCTGTTTTCTATCTATGAATTTGGCTATTCCAGGAACCTCACAAGTGGAATCCTACAGTCTGGCTCATGTCACACAGCAGAATGTCTAAGGTTGACCCGTGTTATAGCAGGTGTCAGGAGTTCCTTCCCATTTAAGACTGTGAAATAGGGCCCTGTGTGTGTGTGCCACGTGTTTGGCCGTTCATGTGGTCCACTCTTGCACTTCCATGCTCTATTACTCTTGAGGGGCTTCTTAGAAGCACTAGCCAAGCTCAAACTGGCAGTGTTGGGGGTTTAAAACAAAATTTATTTTTCCCCTCAAGTTTGAGGAATGAAAACTGCCGGTGTTTACGTTTTGAGGCAAAAGCTTCACATGGGAATCTGTGAGCATGGCATCTTCAAACAGCAGCAGCAAGGTGGAATTTGTCCTTCCCAGAGGTGTCTCTCTGCCCAATGGCTTCCCTCAGAGTTGGGTAAGGGACGAGTCCAACCCAGAAATCAGTCCTAATATGGGGGTCCACTTCTAGCCCACCCCAGCCCCTAAGGCCCCCACCACGTCCCCTTTCTCTCTCTACTGCCTCTGCCTCGGATGCAGACCCACCCAGGAGAACAATCATTGCTTCTTCCTCTCCTCGTGAGACCAGGAGAGTGACCACAGCTGAACAGACTCTTAAAGAAGATGATGGCCGAGCACCAGGCACTATGGCCTGTAATCCCAGCACTCTAGGAGGCTGAGGCAAGAAGAGCATTTGAACTCAGGAGTTTAAGACCAGCCTGAGCAAGAGCAAGACCCCACCTCTACTAGGAATAGGAAAACTAGCCAGGTGTGGTGGTGGGTGCCTGTAGTCCCAGTTACCTGGGAGTCTGAGGCAGAAGGATCGCTTGACCCAAGAGTTCGTGGTTGCTATGAGCTAGGCTGATGCCACTGCACTCCAGCCTGGGCAACAGAGTGAGACTCTGTCTCAAAAAAAAAAAGAGAGAGAGAACTGCTCACCAGCTGAGCTCTGCTCCCCACCGCCCCTCCCCCTGGCAGGCCTTCATTGCCCTCCTTTCCCTCCTCCCACACCCAGTTTATCAGAAAGGCATTTAAGCTTCTGAACCCCACTGGGAAGTTACATCTTCATTCTGAGGGTTTCTGTGTTAAATAACTTTGTGTCTTTTCCCTCCTTTTAATCATTCTGCTTCATGTCAGTGATTTTTTTCAGTGAACCTTGAGGAACAAGAGCCTTGCTCCCTACAGAACACACCCTCTCCTTAAGAGAGCAGCGGGAAAGGGGCAGGGGGCCTGTGCAGCAAGCTCAGTGAAAGCAAGCAGGGAGCTTGGATGGCCGCCCCAGCTTTCTGACAGGGGTGCGGTTGGCCTCCTTTCTGGCAGAAAAGATAGCACCTGGAAACAAGCATTCAGGCTGATCCCGTGGGCGGGCGCAGATGTGAGCTGCCAGGCATCCCACACACCAGGACATGAGTAGCTGCCTCCAAATCAAGAGCGGCCACAATATGAGATAGCTAGCTGGGACAGGATTTGTGGCCTCTGCAAGGTGGGGCGGCCTGCCCTGTTACCCAGAGAGACAGGCAGGGCAGGGATGGCAGGGTGGCTCAGAGCCTGACCTCGTCCACAAACACCTTAGAACAGGCCCCAGGCTCCCTGAAGGCTGGCCAAGTTGGAAACCAGCCTGGCCACCACACCTCATCCGGGCGACCTCAGAGCCCAGTGGTCCTCGAGGGGCAGGGGTTTATTCTCTCAAATGGGTTTTATGTTTTTAAAACAGTGAAAGCCTGGGTTGCAGGAGGAAATGGAGGCCACACAAAGGGCTCCTGCCTCCGTGCAGCTCTTGGAAAAATAAAGCAGATACAGGCTGTCCTCCTGCAGGCTGATAATCTACTGGGGAAGGGGTGGGGACCAGCAGGCCAGCTGGAAGGCTGCAGACCCAGAAGGGGAGAGTGTCTGCAAGGGAGAAGGGAGAGCTGGTGGGACATGGCCTCTCTCAGCCGTCTGGCCTGGCCAGGCGACAGGCCCTCCTGGGCTTGGGAATGAAATGGCCTGGCTCCTGTGCATGTTCCTCAGCTTCCCCCTCCACCTCAGTGGCCTCCTCTGCCTGCTCATGTGGCCACCAGGCCACATGGTGGTTTAACAGCATCCTGGTCAGTGCGGTCCTGGCATCTTAGCCCCTCTAGGCAGCCCAGGTCCCAGGGTGGCCTGTTCACAGAACCCCTGCCCCCGTGATGGACACCCAACTCTGAGGGAAGCCATTGGGCAGAGAGACACCTCTGGGAAGGACAAATTCCACCTTGCTGCTGCTGTTTGAAGATGCCATGCTCACAGATTCCCATGTGAAGCTTTTGCCTCAAATGTTACCTCTGGAGTAACATTTCCCGTGTGGCAGCGGGGTGCCTGCTGTGGCTCAGCCCCCTCTTTCTGCTGCTTCTGAGTCAGGGAGCGTTCCTCCTTTCCCTGAGGAGGGCCCAGCACAGGCTCCATGGGCGTGCTCTTGTTTGAGCACTAGTTCCATGAAGGAACCAGCGGGCTCCAGGTCCCTGGGCTTAGGAGGATGGGGTGAGTAGAAAGGAAAGCAAACACCGGGCACATTCTGAAACCACCAGTGCGCTCGTCACAGGAAGGCTCCTGTCCCTCCTGTTCTGATCACGGATCATTTCAGCAAACAGCTTCACTGAGCTCACCCCTGAGATGGGACAAGATACCTGCTCCCCAGGAGGGCTCTCAGGGATTATGTGCCTCAAGGTGCCAAGTCCTTAAAAGGCACCAGGAGCTGGTGGCTTGGGTATTACCATGGCTGGCAGCTGAAGGTAGACCAGCCTTCTGCAGGGAACAGACAGCCGCCATCCTCACTCCCTGGACCCGGGGAGGCCGGGGCAGAGGCTGCCACACATCGAGCACCTGCCGACTGCTATGCCTGGGCACATCCCTCCTTCAGGAAAAGTGCCTGTCCACCTTCATTTTACATATGGGGAAACTGAGGCACTGTTTTAGTCTTGCTGTTTTCTGCTGCTTGAACAGAATGCCAGAGACTAAGAAGAGAGATTTATTTTATTTGGCTTACAGTTCTGGAGGCTGGAAAGCCCAAGATGGAGGGGCCACATGTCATAGGGGAATTCTTTTTTTTTTTTAAGAGACACAGTCTCACTTTGTCACCCTTGGTATAGTGCTGTGGTGGCACAGCTCACAGCAACCTCCAGCTGTTGGGTTTAGGTGATAATCTTGCCTTGTCCTCCCGAGTAGCTGGGACTACAGGCACCTGCTACAATGCTGGTTATATTTTTGTTGCAGTTTGGCTAGGGCCGGGTTTGAACCCGCCATCCTCGATATATGGGGCCGGCGCCCTACTCACTAAGCCATAGGCGTGCCCAATAGGGGAATTCTTATGTCATAATGTCGCAGAAGGCATCACAAAGAAAGGCAGAGAGAGAAAGGGGGCTGAACCCCTGAGACAGCGGCATTAACCATAGTCGCCTCTTAATACCATCACAGTATCAATTACATTTCAGCATGAATCTTGGAAAGGACATTCAAACCATGGCAGGCACAGAGAGGTGGGGTGGCTTGCTCAAGTTCTCTGACCTAGTCGAAGGTAGAGCTGGGATTGGAAACACATCTGTGGGTTTGCAAATAGAGCCATCAAAGGCAGGCAAGGCAGGGACTTCTGGGGCCAGGAGAGTGGCCAGCTCAGCCAGAGCTCTTGTGCAATGCTTCTAGGCATGACAGGGCCCCCTAAAATGGCATGTCAGCTCCGGGCACAGAATGGAGTCAGACTGTCTGCTGTTTTTCACCTGTGTGATCTTGGGCAAGTTGCATCATCTCTCTGGGCCTCAGTGTGAAATGCAGATAATCCCAGAACTTCACCTCCTACAGTCGTCATGAAGATTAAATCAGCTAATGACTGGACAATGACTTCACCTCCCTGTGTCTCTGTTTCCTGATCTGTAAAATGGGGATGGTCATGTAACAGAGAATGGCCTAGAAAAGGGGTGTGTGTGTGAAAATGTTTTCTGTCTCTTCAAAACTCACCCTTTTGTTAAGAACTAAAACCTATATCCCTGTCTCAGGAGGGGCAGGGGATCTATTTTGGTTTTTGTGCCATAGCAGATAGTTCAAGAAAATCATCAGGGTGGAGGTCACAAGACCATCTTAGTTGAAGATGAGACAAATCCAGACAGAGGACATGAGATTGTCTTACCCCAAGAGGGGATAATAAGATGAATCAGAACCTCTAAAATCTCTGTGCTTCTGTTCAGGAGGGGGATACTGGTATTTTCTAGGCAGGAGTCTGCCAGCCTCCTCATTTGCCAGCAAATTAATAAACTGCTCTTTCCTTCTCCCTAAACTTCTTGTCACTGTTTTCTGATGCAGCTTCATGGGACAAGTGGCAAGCTTACAGTAATAAGGCCGACTCCATAGCTTTGCTGTGAGAATTTAGGTGCTTCCAGGAATGCCTGGGACATGACACAGGCCATCTGCATCAGCCCTCATCTCTCCAGCCCAACCCCTACCTGCATCCCACCCCCTGGCAGTCTTACCCCTCTAACCACACATCTTTGGATGCGCTACTTCTGCTGCCCGGGGAAGGCCCTAGCCCCACATCTTCTACTTGTTATTCTGGCTTCAGCTTCACTCACACCTCCTCCAGGAAGCCTACCCTAACTGCCCCATACAGAGCCGCTCCCTCCCCACTGCTCACTATCTCACTCATCTCTTGGTGACTTCATTTCAGGTCCCACAGGATACACACCCCCTGAAGGCAGTGGTCTATCTGGGCTGAGCAGTGCCCCCAGGGCAGGTGAGTCTGCTGTGCCTTCTCTACACCCTTGGCTGGGCTGCCAGCGGCTGCCTAGGAGCCGTGTGAAGCTGCCCTCCACCCTGACACAAGGCAAACCTCTGACCTGAAGAAGCAGCCACGCCCAGCTTCGTGGCCCAGCTGGCCCCTGTCCTGCCATCTGGGCACCGTGGGCAGGAAGAGCTCTTGGGCTTGGCAGCGGACTGGACCTGGCTGCCTGCACACCTGGGCCAGGCAGAGGAGGAGGCTGGTAGAGGTTCAAAGGGATCAGAACATTTGGACTTGGATGTGGGGAAGAAGTCTGGGTGCTCGGGTGTGGAGTGAATGGGGGTGACTCAAGCTGTGGGAGCTTGTGCTTCTGTAGTTGCACTCCTCCTCCCCAACCCCCGCTCCCTGTGAGGATGCAGGGCTGTACAGACCAAACACAGCCCTACCTGCCAAGGGGAGCTGGCCAGGGCCCTGGGATTTTGCTGCCTCTGTCTTCAATGTCACAGAGCCCTAGTCCAGTCCCTGTGCATGGTCCACTGCTGGCCCAGCCACCTGGCCCTGGGCCTCAGGGCTTTAGGGCAAACTGGGCAGTGGGCAGGACACTGGGGAGATGAGGTCCTTACACTCTTGGGGATGGAGACAATGAGAGAGGGAGGGAGAGCTGGGAGTCTTCATGTGATCTAGGCTGAGCCATGCCTCCCGTGCCTCAGTTTCCCCTCCTGTTAACTGGTGGCTGATCTGGGGAAATCCTGGGGACACCTAGTCCTGTCTTTCACTTCTTATCTTTATCTTCCTAGGTTGACAGCAGCGCCCAGTACCTCTGGGGCTCACTCATCCCCAGCTGTGCTGCTACCACCCCTATGAGCTGCCTCAGCACCCAGCACTGCTCTTACTGCTGGGCCCCACCGTACCCTCCACCCAAGCCACAAGTCCCCTCACCTGACCTTGGCCCCTCATCCTCATGTTTCTGCTGTCCTATGAAGTGGCTGAGCCACACACAGTCCCCAGGGCCTTCTGGAGATCGGCACACACACATCAGCTGAGGTCCCTCTCCTAGGGTGGCACTGAGCACCCACCTTCCCAGACCCGCCTCAGGAAGCCTGGGAGGTAGAGGTGGGTAGTGGCCTCCAGCTCCCCCTGAGCTCGTGGCCAGGGTCAGTGTTTCCCTGTGTCCCCCTGGTGGGGCCCTTTGCAAACCCCATACCCTCCTGTTCCTCTCCAGGGCTGTCCACTGCCCCACAAGAGCAGAGGGGTGGCACTGAGGGCCCTGGATGGGCCTATTGGGCCTATAACTATTGGGCCTATCTCGAGAATGGATGAGGAGCTTTCCCAGAGTGCTCTAAGATTCCCCAGACCCTGGCCAGAACACGTGCTCAGAACCTCTAATAAGAATTTAGAAACTTACATGGTAAGTAAGCCACACCAGGAGTTGGCTAAGTGCTTTACAAACGTCATTATTTTCCATCCCAACGATAACTCCACAAGAGGTATCCTATCACATCCCCATTTACAGATGGAGGAAACAGGCATTTGTTGTCCAATAACCTGGTAAACAGTAGGTGAGGCCCAGAGCTGGAGTCCAGAAGGCAGAGAAGGGGGCTTAGAGTAGACAAGCTAGAGACATGTGGCTTGAGGGAAGAGACTTTTTAAAATATAAAACTTTTAAAAATTATTATGACATTCCCACGGTCAAGTGTGCTGGTTATGAATACACAGTTTTTTGCAGGGAAACACCCGTCACTGGACATCAAATGCCTCTGATAAGGTATCACTAGGATGGAAAAGAACGATATTTGTAAAGCACTTAGCCGGTGCCTGGCTTGTGCTACTTACCATATAATCTTTCTAAATTCCTATCACAACGTAGACGTTCTGAGCATCTGTTCTGGCCTGGGTCTGGGGTATCTTAGAGTCTGATCATGTAATCAAATCAAGCTATGGGGGATCTCTAGCACCCAGAAATCTCCCATCCTCCTCCCAAGCCTCCTCCCCCTGCAGGGGCCAGTTGAAGAGACAGAGAGGATGTGAGTTTGGGGCCTGCGGAGGGGGGACCCAGGGGCCAAGGGAAGGGTCTGTGCATCTGGCCTTTCTCCACCCACTCAGGGACCCTGCAGTGGGGGACAGGGGGGTGAGGGGCACCCCGAGCTCTTCGCTTTTTGGAGACAAACCCCATTTCCTTTTGGGCTCCTGCACGAGACTGCCCTTGGGTGACCCAGTACACTTGGTTGTCTTTGCTTTGGGTTTAGTCATTTAGCAGAATGAGCATTATTTTCAAGAAAGAAGCACAAGAAGCTGGGCAATGTGATAAAGGATCAGGGGGCTGTGTGCGTGCCCCTGTCACACCAGCTCCCTCCCAGGTGTCCTGGGGACAGCCAGCACTCTGACCTCCTGCTACCACTGGACCACCCAGACCTGAGCCTGCCTCGGCTCAGCCCCTGGTTACGGGGTGGTGGCCCCGAGGAGGTGCTGCTGCAGAAGTGCTGTGTCTCTGGTGCCTCCTTCATGACTTGTCCTTATTCTGGTGACACCACCAACCAGGGTTGTTTCCCCACCTGATGTTCACCAGGTCACCCACCCTCTGCGCTGCCTGAGCTCTGCCTGCTATCTCTGGCGGGGTCTCAGACATACACCCCAGAATTGCAAAATGCAATTCCTGAAGCACAAAGTGCACAGAAACTCAGCTGAGTCCCCAGGTCTTCTGCCTCCCCAGCCCCACCCCTGCTGTCCTTCCCTCTGGATCCTCACTCTCCCCCGTCTTCCCTGCTGGCACCTTGGTTCATGCTCTGTCCTCCCTGCCTATCTCCCCTTCACTCCCTGGTAAACTCTCCAGAGACCTCAAAGACCAGCATGAATACCACTTTCTTTCTGAAGGCCCAGCCCCTGAATGCTGGCCATTCCTTCCTTGGAACTCACACGAGCCATCCTCTGCCTGTCTCAGCATGGCTCAGCCACTCTCACCTATGAGCTTGGGTGGTCCTGGGCTGTGCCTGATGGAGCTAGATTCCCTCCCAGAGCACAGTCAGCCATAGCCCCTGGTTGCCCTCTGCAGTTGGGGCCAGGTCCTGCCCATGTTAGACACAGCCTGGGACACCTGCCGCCAGGTGGGTGAGCCAGTGCAGGCCCACAGTCTCTGAGGCAAAGGTGTTGCTCAGGTGTGGAATCAGCAAAGCCTGGTACCACCCACCTGTAGGAGGGGCTGCTGACCTAGCCTGTCCCTGCAGTGTCTGCTGGTGCCTGCAGAGGAAAGTTGACCTTCCATCCCAGGTGAAGCGTGGGCTGCCTCCTCCTCTGCAAATGGCTCATCTAGGCTGAGGGTCAAGCATTCAGTCCACAAACATTTCCTGAGCCCCACTTCTTCCAGGCACATCTGGAGACATGGAGCATCCCCTCAAGGGATCCTGCAGGAAGGCATGCAACGGTGCGCCATGTAATTAAAGAAAAAACTTAGTGGTAAGCACTGCCTGTGTGTCTACCCAGTGCTGAGCACTGTTCCAAACTTGTGCTGGTGTCAACCCTAATCCACATCCAGCCTATAGAGTAGGCTGTTATTATTCCCATTTGATGAGTGAGCAAACTGAGGCACACATCAGCCAAATTACCCAAGGTCACCAGCTATGGGCTAGAGCCAATATTGGAACCTAGGCAGAGTTAATCACCACAGACCCAAGTGCATAGGGCGTCAGAGTTTATAAAGTGCTTTCTAGTCTGGAGACCCTCTCTGTTTGTCCAACAAACCTGTTTCTCCTGTAATCTGCTCAAAGGGAGGCACCTGGAGCCTGTGATGACGTGCTCAGAGAAGGAGAATGTGGATTCTCTAGGGAGGCAGGGGTGAGTCCCCCAGAAGGGTGGGATGTGGGCAGCAGAGGCACATCCAGCTCTGCTAAGCGCTTGCTGTGTACCATGCATGACCAAATGAACACCTCTGGGTGGCGCTGCGATGGGAGGCGGGCCACTGCTGCCCGTGGACATCCTGAGAGGGTGCAAAAGGGTGGGTTTGCTGGGGTGGGTTCAGGCTCAGGGACTGAGTTTGGGAGTGACATGAGCTGAGCTTGTTTGTGGATAGCAGAGACAAGCCTCTAGACAAGGGATTGGTGGAGAGCTGGGCAGAAGTCTGGAAAGAGGGATCATGACACAGGAGCGAGGGTGGGCGTCCCGGGAGGTGCGTGCAGGGAAGCTGGGGCATGCCCATTACTTAACTTCCGCAGGGAATACTATTCAGGAAAGCCAGCCTTTTCTTGCATTTTTCCATGGAATTTTGTCAGTGAACACATGAAGCCTATCCATCCTTCCTCCCTCCAGCCCAGGAGGGGTGGTGACTAAATAGTGGGGTAGTATTTTTTAGCTTCATAGTCACAGCCCTAAAATGTCCTGCTTTTGATCAACATAAACAGATATTTCAGGTGCTTTTATGTTAATGCAAATGTCACACTCATCCAGGGAGCCAGGGCTTCCTTATGCTGGGGGAGGATCTGCCACCTGCCACTGGATCTCTTTTTCAACATGTGGTTTTGGGGATACAGACCTGCAGGTGCCAGAGAAGTGGCTCAGCCCTGTGCCCCCCCCGCCCCTCCCCACCGCAGAAGGGCAAATTCCCTTGACCTTCAGGCATAATTGACAGGGACTGCTCTGTGAGGAGGGGAGGACTCTGTGCTCCCAGGTGTCTGTCGGGTGAAAGGATCAGGAAAAAAGTTCCTAAAGTTGCAAATTCAAAAGAATCCTCAATAAAGGGCTTGAGCACAACTACGTCCACTGTCTGGAATTTGACTTCTGTAGCATAAATGTGAACACACACAATTTTTATTGTGGTAACATACATGTACAACTTACTCTCAGTGACACATGCTCCATTCACAGTGTGGTGTGGCCATCAGCACTAGCTAGTTAGAGGACTGTTTACCCAGAAGGAAACTCTGCTGCCTCCAGCTCCTACTCTCTGTACAGGTCTGCCTCCCGTGGACATGTCACGTGGCTGGCACTGTGCCATACGTGGTCTTCTGTGACTTCTTCCACTCAGTGTGATGTTTTCAAGTTCATCCAGTGGCAGCTCAGGTCAGTGTTCTATTCCTTTCAGTGACTGTGCAACGTTCCACAAACACAAACTTGCACACCCATGTTCACAGTGGCATAACTCACAACAGCCAAAATGTGGGGAAAACCCACATGTCCACTAACAAAATGAATGGGTAGGCAAAACAGGGCACAGCTTGCATTTCTAACATTTATCTGTTCACTGTGAGCTGGATGGTGCTCCCTTCAAAAAGGGAGCCGGCCACTCTAGGGGTGGGAGTGACGACTGCAGTCTGAGTCCTACAGTCAGAAGTGCCCTGCACACGCCGGGCATGGTAGGTCACACCTGTAGGCCCAGCTCTGGGAGGCTGAGGCAGGAGCATCTGTTGAGATCAAGAGTGTGAGACCAATTGAGCAAGAGTGAGACCCTATCTTTACTAAAAATAGAAAAATTAGCTAGGCATGGTGGTGGGTGCCTATAGCTTTGGCAGAAAGATAGCTTGAGCCCAGGACTTGGAACTTGCTGTGAGCTCAGCTCATGGGGGGGAGGCAGAGAAGTACCCCCCACACAGCTTCAAACAGCCAGCTACCTTCCTCCTTTGCCCTCACAGGCAGATCTATCCCACTCACCAGGGGAAGTTCCCAGGTCTTCCAGGACCACTTGCTTAACCTGACGCTGTTAACAGGGTCACCCGGGGCTTGACTCCTCCCTTTTGGAGCCAAGCTTTGGTGTGTGAAGAGTTGATCCTCTCTTCCCTTGGATGACTGAGCTTGTGTTCTGGGGACAGCATGGGCCAGGGGGTGCATCACCCTGCCCCAACTCAGCCCTAACCAGTTGGCAAATTGCTGGCATCTCCGGGCTGCAGTCCCCTCATTTATGAATTGAGAAGATGCTCCTGCTTCATACATGGGGAGGGCTACATGGGAACGTGCCTCGCTTGGCACTTGGCCCTTGAAGGGCACTGGATAAGGATACACAACCTTTCATCTCCAGTTATCTCTTGAGAACAAGGAGGCCAGACCCATGTTCTGCAGGAGGCCTGGGGCTGCTGTCCCAGCTCCCTCCTCCTCCTGCCTTCTGAATGGGTCTGTCTGCCTGTGTCTCCATCTGTCTATTCCTGGCTGTCAGGTGGTCTATCTGCCTCTCTCCTCTGAATTCCCTGAGCAGCAGGCCTGTGAGCAGATCTGCTTGTCCTTCAAATTCTATTCGTCCAGAATAACTCAAACTCCAGTTGTCTCCTGGGGAAAGCCTCTGACTGGTGGCCTGAAACGTTTTCCTAAATACTCCACAGGGAACTGTTCTTGGCTTATCCAGGTGGGACTTGGGTCTTCACTCTGATTCCAATGCCCACCTCCCACAGAGGTGGCATGTTACTTGGGCCCAAGGCCCACCTTTGCTTTAACCTGGTCATGTTGGTCATTTACGATACCTATTACCCTCCTGGCTCTGGGCTGGGCACCAGATACACAGAAGTGACCTGGAATCTGTGACCACACCTGGCGAGTCTGTGTGAGAAGTCACACAGGGACAAATGTTTTCCCAATACTTGTTGTTGTTCACCTTTGCCAAAGCGTAACCGGGACCACTGCAGCCCTGGGTCATTCAGCACCTCCTTAATCAGTTGATGTTAAAATGACAACTAGGGTCATATGGCACCCCAGGGGCATTGTCTGTGCGTGTTAAGAGAGACCCTCATTCTTGAAAAGGTCGGGATCTTCTAATGTAGTTCAATCTCTCCAATTTACAGGCGAGGGGACGAGGCCAGAGAGAAGCACTGACTTCCTTAAAGCCTCCATAACAGAGTCCAGTGGACTCTGGTGTCCACTTTTCAGATTCCTGGATCTCCGAGGTGAGCAGAAATGCTCCTGGGAAATCCTGGCCCTCCAGAAGGCAGGTGGAGCAGGAGCTGCGAGTAGGGAGCGCGTTCTGCCTGCTCCCAGGGTCTGGGCTCCTGCCAGCCTCCTGCCCCGCCCTCCCCTCCTCCTCCCCCTCCATTTCCTCTCTGCCTGCTCTTCTCCTGAAGGCCTGGGCCATAAGCTTATTCATCTCATGTATTTAAACCACAGCCTTTCCCCAAACACAGAGATTTCCAGGTAATGACCCTAACCACCCCTCCTGCGCCCTCGGTGGTCCCCCAAGCCGGGAGCACTTGCTGTATTTCATTGTTCTGTCTCTCCAGTCTCCTGCGAGCCAGCGCCTGCCTTTGTCTTTCATGACCTTACTTTTTATTTTTTTGAAGAGTACGGCCAAGTTATTGGGTAGACTGTCCCTGAACCAGCACAGTTGCAAAATTGCCTGGTTTCCCCCCAAAGGATAGGTGGCGTGGGTCTGGCTCTACCACTTTCCGTGGCTGAGCCTCAGTTTCCTCATCGGTAAAGTGAAGGGGGGGTAACAAACGCGGTCCGACTAGCAGCCATCAGGTGGAGAGTCGTACCCCGTTCTCCGCAGAGTCATCCAGAAATCTGCGACCGCAATTTGGATCTCAGGCAGGCATGTGGGGGCGGCACCGGAGTGTGCACAGCAACGCATTTCTGGGGCACTCCTGGAGCGCACCTGGAGGGGGTGTGATGGCGGCCCAGGAACTTCATTGGCTGGGGCGGCGAGTGACGCCCAGGGGCGGGGCAGGGGGCACCAGGCCCAGCCCAGATCCCAGCCAGAGCCACATCTGGGTCTGATCCGCTGTGGTGCCCCATCAGGCCGTGTCCCGGCCCCACTTCCGACAGCCAGCGGTTGGGGGCCCGTCCGTCACCTAGCCCCCTTCCCGGTCCCACCCGCCATGGCCTACCTGGAGGAAGGCAGCTGGAGCTTGTCCTTCGCGGGCGCCGGCTTCCTGGGTCTCTACCACGTGGGGGTCACCCACTGCCTGCGCCAGCGCGCCCCGCGCCTCCTCCAGGGCGCCCGCCGCATCTACGGCTCCTCGTCCGGGGCGCTCAACGCCATCAGCATCATCAGCGGCAAGTCGCTCGGTGCGTTCCAGACGCGGAGAGTGGGGACATCACCCTGGGCCCTGATGCTTGACAAGAGGGAGATGGGAGCCCAGGGGAGCTTGTGCCGCTGGCGCGGTGCCCTGCGGGCGTTACACTCTGGTCCTTATTGAATGCTCAGGAGCACCCGAGGGCTGAGGAATGTGGTTACCCCCCTTTTACAGAGGAGGCATCCCAGGCTCAGAGCCGGGAAGACTGTCCTCAAAGTCACTTGGGGGCAAAAGGTGGGTGGAACATTTGAGCCCGGGACTGGGCCCAGACCTTCAGACCCGAGTGAGGAGGACCCTGGCTCCCAGGTTGCAGCCAGGAGGGAGACTGGGAGGGGTGCGGAGGTTGTCGGCAGGCCCTCCTGGCTGAGGGGCCCCGTCCTGCCAACCTGCAGACTACTGCTGCTCCAACCTCCTGGGCTTGGTGAAGCAGGTGGAACAGCTGAGCCTGGGCATCCTGCACCCGGCCTACATGCCCATCGAGCACATCAAGCAGCAGCTTCAAGACTCTCTGCCCCAGGACATTCACATCCTGGCTTCCCAGAGGCTGGGCGTCTCGGTGACCCACTGGCCTGATGGCCGCAATGTCATAGTCACCGACTTTGCCACTCGTGATGAGCTCATCCAGGTGAGCAGGCCTGCATCAGGGGCTGGATGCCCTCTAGTACCAAAGTGACTTGCAGGTGCTTCCCAGGAGCAGACACACCTGTTGGGGTGGGGACAGGGGATGATTTATGAATGAGGAAACTGAGGCACAGAGCAGGGGGTGTCTGGAGACTTCCTGGCTTGCTGTGTGTAGGGGGCACTTAGCTTCATAAAGAAGGGTCTGGCTGGGGAGACAGAGTGAGGCTTCTGCAGTTAGGACCCCCTCCAAGGCTCTTTCTAGCAGGTTCCTGCCCAGCCACCACCCCTGTGCTTTTTGACATAGTAGGCAAGTATTTGTCGGGCATCTGTTGTATGCCAGTCACTGTTCTAGGCTTAGTGACTGTAACAGAAAATGAAACAGACAAAAAGCCTTGCCTCTCTGCAGTAACATTCCCTGGTATGTGGTATAGACAACAAACAGGCCATGAGTTAAGATCAGACCACAACAGCAATAACACAGGAGGCCATGACAGAGGCCAGCATGGTCACAGGAAAGGCCCTGCTGTTCTTACCTGCCAGCTGCTGGCTGTGGGGTGGTCAGGGGGATAAGGCAGGGTCCGGTCCCCAGGAGACCTCAGACCTCTAGGTGTCTGCCCTGTAAGGTCTCAGTTGGGGGTGCCTCCCCCGTCAGGGCTCTGTTCACCTTCCTGTTGGGGCCTTTGCCTTCCATCTGCACTAGGGTCCCTAATGCAGTATCTACTTCATCTTGGTGCCCTCAGTGCCCAGATGGGGACTGTCCTGAATCTATGCTGGCCTGAATGCAGTTGTTTGATTCTTAGTGTGCAGAGAAGGCCAGTCTCTTGCTGCAAGCTAATGTCCGTGGGCTCCTGAGAAAGCCAGCTGGAGGAGGGTGTCTCAAAGTGTGTTCCAGAATCCCTGCCTGTGTAGACCTTAGCACAGGGCTTGGCACACAGTACACGCTCCGTAAACATTAACTGTCATTACTATTATTAATCTTTGGGAAGAAGATTCATCTTCACTTCCATCTGGTTAGAGCCGGGACATGTTCTATGCCACAAGGAGAGATGGGTAGGAGGGAAGTTTTCAAGTTCTCTGGGAGACACAGTTCTATTAATTTGGTAAGCTTGAGGCCAGCAGTTCTCAACCAGAGTGATTTTCTGCCCACAGGGCATTTGGCAATGTTGGAAATGTTTCTGGTGTTACTCTGTGTGTGTGAGCTTGTACATAGCAGGCAGAGGCTAGGAATGGTGTTAAACATCTACAGCGCACAGGACAGAACTCTCCCCACCAAAAGAGAATTATCCAGCCTCAATCATCAATAGTGGCAGAGTCTGTGCTAAGCATCATTTTTACTGCAGGACTTGTCAGAGCCTCTACTGGGAAGAGGAGATGGTGTTTCCCAAGTGGATAGAGAAGATAGGGTTTCTTGCTGGAGGTACAGGGGGTACAGGGGTCCTGCCGTGCCCACCTGCAGACTTCTGCTGTACCCCCCCTCCTGGCACATCTGGTTGAACCAGTGCCCAGAGAATGCTCTTTAGGAGAGATATCTGGATTCTTGGTGGAGTATTTCTACCACACACACGAGGGAGAAATGGTACTTGGTGCCTGTCTTTGAGGGGAAAAAAAATCCCAGCGGCAGTTCGAGTCATCCAGAGTTCCACCAGCAAGATGCGAAAAGTGGGTGATGACACAGACATGCACCCAAATCTCTGCTTGACTCTGAGAGCATGGCTGGGATGTGATACTTCCTTGGGCCTTAGCCCCTCATCTGGACACAGGACTGATGACGCCTCATTCACAGTCTGTTCTGGGGATTAGAAACCATGCCCAAGGGAGGCTCTGCTGATTCTGTCTTCCCAGGTCTTGGTTTGCACCTTGTATTTTCCTTTCTACTGCGGAGTGATTCCCCCTGAGTTCAGAGGGGAGGTAAGTTCACGTTGGAGGCTTGATGCCCGAGCCCTTGCCCTGTGCTCTGGGCCACCCAGAGTACATACTGTTGAGAGGTGCGTGGGTGAAGGAAACCAGAGTTTCTTGAGCACCTACTATGTGCCAAGCCCTCCTCCCTGCTCCTGGGGGGCATTCAGCATCCTGGGCTGGAGTAGACTTGGTGGCTCAGAGGCAGCTGGAGTGTCATCCGTTGCAGCCCATTCTCAGCTGGTGGCTCTATGGAGATGTGGGAGGAGGGTAGGGATTCTAAGAGGGCAGCACCCCTTTCACCCCTAAAATTGCAGCGCTACATTGACGGGGCTCTGAGCAACAACTTGCCCTTTGCGGACTGCCCCTCCACCATCACCGTGTCACCTTTCCATGGGACAGTGGACATCTGCCCCCAGAGCACCTCACCCAGCCTGCATGAGTTGAATGCCTTCAATGCCAGCTTCCAAATCTCCACCGTGAACTTCTTCCTGGGGTTCATTTCCCTCATACCCCCCAGCCCTGAGGTAAGTCTGCCCCTCATGGTCGAGTGCCCTGTGAGTCAGACTCTGTACCCCTAACCCTTTCCCCCTGCAGCCTCAGGGCAGTTGTGACACGAGCTAAGCACTTCAAGCCAAAGCCTAAGGCTCTTCCTTCCCTCCCTGAGCCAGTGCTGAGTCAGGCCCGCACTCTTCAGGGGAACAGGTACACGCCTGCCCTGCCCCACTAGGCTCTGTGAGAGGCACTATTATCAGTCCTGGGGGGAGAACTCCATGCCTCAGAGAGGTTGAGCAACTTGTTCAAAGTCAGGCAGCCTGGAAGTGGCAAAGCCAGGATCCAGACCCACTGCTGGCCCAGGCCTGTGTTCTTGACTGCTGCCTGTTGGCCATCTGCTGTAGAGGCCAGGCATAAGTGTAAAAAACAAGCAGACAACTAGCCAACCTTTCCTGCTTTTTGCCCCTTGATATTTCTGGAAAATGTATCGCTGGAAATGCTCTTCTGCCCAACCATGCCATCGCACATCCCGTGTTTGTGTAGTACTTTACACTCTGCAAAATCAGGTCGTGTTCACCTGCTCAGGTCCTCCCCACAGCCCTGGGGTGGGCAGAAAATCTCAGCACTATTTTACAGACAAGGAAACGGAGGCTCCTAGAGAGGTAGCTGTGAGACACCTCTTCCCATGAGTTGGGCTCTAATCAGATGGCCAGGTGAGGGCTCCTGGTGCCTTTGCCTCTTCAGCTGGTCCTGAAAATGAACATCAAAGGGCAGAAAGAACCACCAAAGGGAGCCTAGGAAAAGCCAGGTGAAGTCCCAGCCATGCCGGCCCAGGTTTTGTTGCCCATTTTCCAGCGGAGGGAACCGAGGCCAGGGCTGGGACAGAGTAAGCAGCCAGGGTGCCTCAGAGAAGAGGAGTAGATGGGGGTCAGGGAGCGGACCAGCCCAAGCGATATGTTCTGACAGCCTCTGGCATTTCCTGCCCTGTGCTGGGGTCTTCTGGGGCCCTGAGTCTTGCTGAGGGGGTCGCTTCAGGAGTAGAGATTGGTCCAGAATCATCCCTATTGAAGATAAGTCTTCAGTTAGTGCTCCTCCAGCCCAAGAGGCAAGCTTGGCCTGTCCCATCTCACCCTTGCCCTGTATGTTGACAGGTGGTGGCTGACAAGTGCAGACAAGGCTACCTGGATGCCCTGCGGTTCTTGGAGAGACGTGGTAAGTGGCTGGAAATTGACGTCACGTGGTCCCAGGTGGACCCTGCCTCTCAGGTGTTTGAGCCATGAGGGACCTGGGCTCACTCTGCTTCCTCAGCATCTGCTCTGTGGTTGGCTTTAGCTGGACCTAGACAGGGACCGAGTGGCCAGCAGCCTGGCCCAGAGGACAGACCCTTCTGGGCAACCAGGAGGAGGGACACAGTGAAGGGGATACTCAGGGCTGTGGGAGTCCAGAAGGGGCATTTGACTCAGCCTGGGCTGGGGAGGTGGGCGAGGTAGGCAAGGAAGGCGGGTACATCCTGGGGGCAGTGACAGAGAAGCTGGGTTTTGACTAGTTATGAAGACTACGGCAAGGTTGAAAATGCAAAGGAAGAGGGCATGCTAGGGAGAGGGAAGACAGCAAGAGCAAAGGAACAGGGGCTGATGCCTTGAGAGCGCCTAACTCAGTAAGTCAGGGCGCGGTGCATGTGCGTGCACGTGCCTGTTTGTGTGTGTGCATGTGTGCTCATGGGCTGGTGCGGGGGCGAGAGAAGTCTTCTGGGCTGGAGAGCTTGGATATCACTCACAGGGCACTGCTCTTCAAAGTGGCAGAGTAGAGATTCAAACCCAGGCCACCTGGCTCCAGAACACGAGTCCTCGAGCCCCACTCTACAGCCCCAGATACCCAGAAGCAGGGAGCAATTGTGGACCCTTCATCTATGCCCAGACCCGGGCTTGAGATTTATGTGTTTATCTCATTTAATTCTTACAACAGCCATATGAAGCAAGTTTTAATTTTCCTTTTTTTACTGAGTGGGAAACAGGAGCATGGAGGGGTTAGTTCACACAGCTTACAGGTGGTGAAACCAGAATTTGAACTCCGAACTGGGTCTTTGGGGCCTGGGCTCTGATAAACCACTAGAAAGTGGCCCAGAAGCCAAGCACAGCTGGGGAAGAGCAGGGAGAGGTTGTTTAGGGTACACTACAGGTCCATCCTGCGGCAGGCAGGTTGCAGAGCTGGGTTTGTTTGGGCACTGAGGGGTTGGATGACATGGACAGTGGCGGAGTCGTTTTCACCAGGAGGTTCCAAATCCACCGACCCCTCGTATCCTCCCTCCTCCCCGCCCCAGGACTCACCAAGGAACCAGTGCTGTGGACATTCGTGTCTAAGGAGCCCCCGGCCTCAGCGGATGGGATCCAGGATGTGGGCCATGACCACGGCCAGAAGGCGGGTCTGTCGGTCAACTGGGAAGTGCCCAACGTGCAGGTCAAGGACATGCTGGACTTTGAACAACTGTCGCCAGAGCTAGAGGCTGGTACCGTCCCTCCCTGAACCTGCTCACCTGGCAAGAGCCTGTGCTCAGGGTCTGGGCTCGGGACCCTTCCCCAAAGGTGCTCAGGGTCTGGACAAGGACAGTACTCATTCACTGAGTCCCTCCTACGTGCCCGGTGCCATTCCATTGGCCTTTTACATGTTGCATCATTCATTCCTTCCTCACTGCAGCCCTGGGCCTAAGCGTCACTCTTCCCCCATTTCACTGATGAGGAACTGAAGCCTAGAGAGGGAAGGGCCTTGCCAAAGTCTCAGAGCCCTCACTTGGGGGTTCGGACCCATGTCTATTCCTGAGAAAGCCAGGTCTCTGCCCACTGACCAGGGTATAGGAGAGGCACACACAGAGGGTTCTGGACCCCCCAGATGGAGATGGACTCATCTCCACAATCCTCTGAGGATGGTACAGAGTTACTCCTTTTGTACAGATGAGGAAACTGCAGCACAGAGAAGTTAAGTGACTTGCCCATGGTTTCACAGCAGAACCAGGAGTTCTTCTCTGAACCATTTAGCTTGCTTTCCTGCTCCGTGACTAAATATTGTAAGCACAACAACAGGAAACTACAAAGTCCCCCAGGCACATGCAGTGATGGTGGGTGTGATTTGAGTAGCACCTAAGTGAGGCTTGAAAGGAGATGTTGGCCAGGCATAAAGAGGGAGAGGACAAGCATCTGGGCACAGAGGCAGCATGTTCAAGGGTCCTGGGGTTGGGGAGGGAGGGCTGGGAGACCCGTGTGACTGCGGCACAGTGATTGTGGGGGTAGAGGAGCAGGGGTGAATTGGGAGGCTGGGAGGGTTGGGCAGATGGCCTGGAAAGCTGCAGGAGGAGAGAGGTGGAAGCCACTGAGGGCCAGAGTGGACTTAACTGGCAAGGGTGAGGCTGGAGGCTGGGAGGCAGGGAGAAGAGGTGATGGTCGTCAACACCACAGCAGGTACAGTGGGGGTGAGCGAGGGGATGAGGGGATGATGAGGGTGCCCCCTTTTTGTGCCAGAGGCCACACAAGCATGGGTAGAAATGAGCCTGGATCTGCTCTGAGCTCTGGGGTTGGGGTTCTAAACCCTGGCACTGTCCCTTTAGCCACATGGGAACACCAGACAGCTACCCCTAGGATGGGCCACCAACTCCCTAGGTCCCCCACCTTGCTCCTAGCTGGGAAGGGAATTGCTGTCTGTCAAGATCTTTAGATACATTCCACAATCCTCACCTGTGTCCCCATGGAGGGAGGTCCTGCTGGTATCCTCTTTATAGAAAGGGGGACCTAGGCTCAGAGAAGGGGAAGGACTCATTCTAGGACACATGGCAGGTAGACTGTTGTCATCAACCCTTTAAAAGCAATGTCTGCAGATGACACTGACAAGAGTCATGGCAGCCCGGATGCTGCTCGTTTCCACTCTGGTCAGGTCAGCAAACAAAAGGAACTGGGTGCTGTGGTCACAGCTGCCACGGTAGTTGTTAAGAACACTGACATGTTACTAGTATTGAGGGAGATGTGGTGAGGCCACCTGGCTTATCCTAGGGGGCCATGGCAACCTTTCCTGAAAGGCAGGGGAGGTGGAAGTAGCTCAGGAGCCTGACAGGTTTGAGTCCATCCTGGCTGTACCACTTCCTGGTGATGGCCTTAGGCAAGTCAATCTCCACTCTGAACCTCAGTCTCCTCATCTGTGAAAGGGGCACATGCTGCTCATCTCATGGACAATGATGGGAGACTGTGTACTGAGGACCTAGCAGCCTGCTGGACCATGGTGGGGGCTTGGTCAATGTGTTTCTTCCTCTGCAGAAGATGGGGTGCAGGCTTTGTATAAAGGGCTTGCCTGCAGGCCCTCAGGGCATGTTAAGAGGCTGATGGGAAGGCTGGGTGGGGCTTGCCAGTGCAGGGACTCCAGATGGGCAGGGCCATGCTGTGGCTTCTCTTGTAGCACTGAAGAAAGCTTGTATGAGGGACCCCAGCCCCTGGGCCCGCTTTTGCCGCTCAGGGCCAGGACAGGTGCTGACATACCTGCTGCTACCCTGCACTCTGCCCTTCGAGTATATCTACTTCCGGAGCAGACGGTAAGGCTCAGCCGGGGTCCTGGGAGGGGCCTGGCTTACAGCTGGGATCCTGGCAGAGAGCTGTGCCTGTGGAGGAGGAGGGTGGCTGTCACAGTGGTGGGCAGAGCTGGGCAGGTGCACAGCCTGACTGGTCTCCTGTGCTGCCTGGTGCTGGCTGCAGGACCCACAGCCCTAGTGGTCTCCTCTGCAAAACGAGACTGATGGTAGGCAGTGGGCCTGCTGAGATCAGAAGTCAGGCCCTCCCCGTCTATGTGACTTCTCTCATTGCTCCACCTATCAGAGTGATCCCGAGAGAAACCCTAGAAGCTGGCCTAACTCAGATTAACTGTGAGGCCTGGACCAAGTCTCTTGACCTCTCTGGGCCACCAGAGAAAAAGTTCCTTCTCTATAAAATAAGCCTCTTCCAAGTTGGACTGGCTGTGGTGAAGCCCTTGCTAGCCATTCTGACTTGCTGACTCATGGATCACTGCATATTTATTCATTCATTCCACCAGAGGTCACTGAGGACCTCTCAAGGCCAAGGGCTGGCTGGGGGGCTAGCTAAGGAGGCCGTAGTGAGCCAGATCCGGTTCCTGGCTGCATGGAGCTCATGGCCCACCCGTGATCACACATTCACCTGTGCAGTTAGGATTCCACCTAGAGATACTTGGGACAGGTCTATACTGGCTTTGAGCTGGCATAGATCAAACTGAGGCCACTAGCCAGGGAAGGCTGCCCGGAGGAGATGACTTTTGGGCTATTATCTGAAGGATGGTTCAGAGTCCACCAGGCAAGGGGGGCAAGAGAAAAGCATTTCAGGCAGATGGGACATCTGCAAAGGTCCTGTGGTAGAAGTGAGTAGGGCCCATTTGAGGAGCAGGAAGGGAGGCCCACGGCCCACAGGGCAGGCACACAGGACTCTGCAGTCAGCTCTCTAGGCCTTTGTCCTGAGAGTGGTGGGAAGACAGTGGAGGATTTATGCAGGAAGGTGTCAAGGGGAGATCTGTGATTTAAAAATTCTCTGCTCTCTGGAAGGAAGTTTGTGACAGTGAAACTCAGGTCCTGCTCCACAGCGAGCTAACGACTTTTTCAGTTCTGCTGTTTAAATGGCCAGTGGCCCCACGCTTGTGTGCCATGGCAAAATCAAGCTCAACGCTGCCTCAAACTCCTGGGCTCAAGTGATCCCCCTGCTGGGACTATAAGTGCATGCCACCACACCTGGCTAATTTTGTTTTATTTGTAGAGACAAGGTCTTGCTATGTTGCTTAGGCTGGTCTTTTTTTTTTTTTTTTTAATTAATAAATGTTTTGTTTTTTGTTTTTGTTTTGTTTTTTTTTTTAGATAAAGAGTCTCACTCTGTTGCCCTGGGTAGAGTGCCATGGTGTCATCATAACTCACAGCAACTCAGTCTCTTGGGGTCAAGTAATCCTCTTGCCCCAGCCTCCTGAGTAGCTGGGAATATAGGCACCTACCACCATGCCCAGCTAGTTCTTTTTTTTTTTTTTTTTTTTTTTTTTTTCCATCTTTAGTAGAGATGGGGTATTGCTCTTGCTCAGGCTGCTCTGGAACTCTTTAAACTCAAGCGATCCTCCCACTTCGGCCCCCCAGAGTGCTAGGATTACAGGTTTGAGTCACTGAACCAGGCTACCTGCTTAGGCTGATCTGGAACTCCTGGCCTCAAGTGATCCTCTTGCCTTGGACTCCAAAGTTCTGGGATTTTAAGTGTGGGTCACTGCTCCCAGTCTGGGACAGCTTCCTGCTGACAGATTCTCCTTATACTGAGCTGTTTACTGAAACCACAGTTGAAATCAAAAAGAATAAATGTAAAGTCTGGGCTTTTCAGTAAAAAACAAATACACACACACAAAATCCCCATGTGAGCACTGATGTGGAGCCTAGACCATCGGGAAATTCATCCTTCATATTTTCCATAAAGCACATGCTCAAAATGTAGGTTACATTAATAGAGGCAAAAGTACAGAACAAGGGAGGTGATGGTCCAGCTCACGTTTCCCTTGTCACACCATACCCTCTGCATTGTACACATGTTTTGAGCCCCTGGTCTAGGGGCCCCTCCAGGGGCAATGTAGCACCTACAGCATCTGGTGAAGCCCTTCAGCATCTTCCCAGTGCTTTCTCAGCTGTGGTTGGATGACTTGGCCCTTTGCTGGCCCCACAGGCACTGTCTCTGCAGAGACTCTTGCTTTCCTCTGCAGTGGGACAATATATAGCTCAGAGCATCCTGAATCTGCTGCTGACTCTGTCACAAGGGTGGTGGGGAGCAATGGGAGCATTTTGAGTCAGAGAGGGCTATGGTCAGATGTGTGTTTAGGAAAGTCACTGGTGTCTGAGAGGACAGTGCACAAAGGAGCCTGGGGTGAGGAGGGCAGGGGCTGGTCTTGGGAGAAGAGGGAGGAATGGATGGAGATATGGAGGAGGTTAGGAACCACAGTGGGGTGGATGAGAAAACAGGCCCAGAGAGGTTCCCTGACCTGCCCAGGTCACACAGCTGATGCATAGCAGAGCTGGGCTGCAGCCCCAAGCTTTTCTGACCCCAAAGCCCTGCCCTCTCTACTACTGGGTTTCCTATTTGTGCCCTATGGAGTTGATGACCCAAGGCCTGGCCACCTTCACCAAGTTCAAAGCCCATCGGGGATAATTTAGCTATTGCCGGTGAGCCTGTGGTGCCGACCTGCTCTGCCATGGTGACTAACACTGCTCAGCAGCTGTTCCCCGGCCTGGGTCTGGGCAGCCCTCGGGTGCAGGGCTCTTGGCTGTGCTGGGAGGAGTTCGGTGGGGCTGCACACTGGGGCCACCCACAAGGATGCTGCTTCTCGCCCTCCAGGCTGGTGGAGTGGCTGCCTGACATACCCACAGACCTGTGCTGGATGCAGGGCCTGCTTCAGACCTTGGCCCTCGAGTTCTACTCCAGGATGAAGGCACGGCTACTTGGGCTGGTCAGGTGAGGGGGGCAGAGGGCTTGGGGGGGATTGCTGTGCTGGCTTGGGGGGGAGAAGGAGGGGACACACCACTGTATCCCCAGATGCTGGGTGGGCCACGTGGGCAGTCAGCCGCCCACTTGCCCATGTCGCTCTGGCCATCCACCTGTGCAGCCGCTGGCATGCGTGTCTGGTCACCACTGTGTATAGACCAGTGCTGGATACTCAGATCAGTCACAGGGGTCAGTCTGTGCAACCTGCTGAGAACAGACACGAAGCACAACTCCAGCTCTCTGCTAGTCCTTCTGCCATTGTTCTAGATGTCCTCATGTGACCTTGTGCCAAGCTGGCCCTGTGTGTGATCAGAGTCCCTGCTGGCAGGGTCCTTGGCAGTCCTCCCCTACCCACTCAACAGCCATCTGTTTAGGAGAGCAATCAGTGCAGACCTCCCAGGAGCAGCCACCCTTAGAACTTCCTGCCCTCCAGCTAAGCTCCAATGAGGGCCTCGAGTCCTTCCTCAGAGCAGGATTTGAGAGAAGAGTGACCCAGGCTCGCTGTGGCTGGGGCCACCCCACACATCCTTCACAGAACTCACTGACTTCTGTTCCCTCTGCAGCTTGCCTGTCACCAGCGCCCTGGACACGGGCACCCTCCAGCCTGGGGCAGCTACTCATAGGGACCCCATGGTGAAGCTGGGGCCCACCCATCAGGCCTGAGGGGGTCGAGTTGGGCCAGCCCAGAGACTGGTCTCCCTCAATTCCTGCTCCAGCCCTCATCTTGTGTGCCTGTATCTGCCCTGGTCGGAAGGGTCCCCACCAGCCTCTCTGGAGCCCCTGCACCTTGGAGCTCGTTGCCTGAGGCCTGGGTACTTCTTTTATGGAAGAGACTCAGCCTGTTGGCATGTCTCCAGGTCACTGTGTACCCAGGTCACCTGCCCTGCCCCTGCCCCCTCTCAACAGGGAGAGAACAGTTGGCAGGAGCTGAGACACGTATCTGAGTTCCAGAATTTGCACGTGGGGGCTTGGAGGGTCGACTGCACAGGAGCACTGTGCATAGCACTTTTTAGAAGACTGAGACAAGGCCGAGATACCTGTGGAGCAAGCTGCAGTGGCGGTGGGGAGTGGGGGATGGAACCCCTCCGATCCTCTCTCTGTCCTGCATGGGCCCTCGGGAGTAATCCCTGTGATCTATCCCACTCAGAGAACCTCGGTCACTGGATTCCTGTCGCATCCAGCCCGTAGGAGGGAAGGTGGAGGAGATGGGGAGGTGGAGAAGGGAGGGATTCTGGTCTCATCAGGATCCTGTTGCAGGTGCTTCTGTTGGCTCCAGAGGCCCCAGCTGCCACCACGGCCTCATTCCTTCAGATGGTCTGCCACATTGCAGGGCCTCCACCCCTCACTCTGCCCTCTGCATGAGGGCAGAGAGGGTGTTGGGGACACCAGGCCTCTGGCCTCTCCGGGAGTCGCTGCCCCCCCCCCCCCCAGTGTTCACAGAGAGACTCTCAGCCTTCCTGCATGTGGGGTGGGGGAGGGATGGAGGCATGAATGGGAGCAGAGAGTGCAAGAAATAAACACGTGAGCTAAAGACATAAAGAGGCATCCATTCATTCACTCACTCGTTCACTCACCCGGTTTGTGCTTAGTGAGTGACAGGCTCTGGGACACAGCTGTGAAAGGAACTCACATCTTGGTGGGTGAGCAGGGGCAGATGTGGGACAGCAAACAGGAAAATGTAAATATAAGGAGCAGCGGTGCTGTGAAGAAAACAAAACAGGGTGAGAAGGGTGGTGGGTTTGGAGTGGGGAACAGCAATGGGCCAGCTGGTCTGAGAGGGCCTCCTAGAGAAAGCCCGAATTGCTGAGCCAAGACCTCAGGCTGAGAGTCAAAGTGTTTTGCAAGCAGAGGGGTGTGCAGGTGGCTGGCACCACTGAGAGGGCGCTCACTGTGAGGCAGGGACAGGGCAGGGGCTGGGTCATGGAGGGCACCATCAGCATGATGAGGAGTTTGGATTTGGGCCTGGAGCACAGAGGTGAGTGAAGAGAGAGCAGGTGGAGCAAGGAAGGCCTGGGGGTGGGGCTGCACTGGAAAAGGCAGGGAGGGTCAGAGAGAAGATGCGGGGGCTCTCCACCTTCCCACCATCTCTGGAACCTGCTCGGTCCGAGCTGGCCTCTGCTCCTTTCTTGTTATCCCCCTGGGGGGAAGCAAACGTAGACACAGTCCCCTGTGTCAGGAAGGGGCTGTCCCTCTTGGAGTCAAGACAACCTGCAGCCCCCATGACACTGCACAGGGCTGAGATGCTGTGTGCACTGTCCTGGGTGCTGGGCTTGGGATTTCTTTCCCCAGGGGAGAGGGGAGGATTGGCCGCCTGGACCTTGGCCTCCAGGTTAAAGATCTAGACTCTCTGGAGGCGTTTTAGAAATCCTTTGTCTCTCGTTGGACAGGTCCACGCCTGTAGGCACGCATCCTCCATCACCCCTCCCTTGCCAGTTCTTTACTTAGTGGGGTCTTTGACCCATACCGTCTTGGTCCTTATTGCTTTGTTTTGTGTCTTAGGCTGGGAAAAGAGAGCTGGCCACACCCACCACCCTCACCATCTTTCTCCTTTGCCAAACAGCATGTGGTGAAATAGTTCTGGCTTACTAGGTTGAAAATCTCATTTGCTTACAGCACTCTGTTCTAAAAACTACTCTTTGATCTTTATTATTTGTGACTCCTGTTAAGGTCATCTTCTCACAACTTGCCAATTGTAGATAACATTCACAAGCATCCCTCACACTATTTTACAGTTTGGAAGCACTTTCCCAGTTTTACCTCTTATTTAACTCTTGGGTATTTTCCCACATGGTATTAAAATCCAGCTGCCTGTGGATTCCTCACTGATCCCCACTCTGCACTCTGCACCCACTGCCTGGGAGCAGCCTGCAAGGACAGCAAGGTCCTTGATCTGGTCCCTTAGGGGCTGCTCTTCCTGGCATACAGCTTGCCCAGTACAACCACTCCTAGAGGGAGCACCCCACCCCGTGATGCAGCTCAGGAAGCTCTGGCCCCGACCCCTAGTGTGTTCATAACCCTCTGGGAGCATGGGGGCCAGCAGCCCCCCAGATGGAATATGACCAGCACTGGACCTAAATTGTCTTTCACCCCCCACCTTCTGGCCACTGCCTCGGAGTGAATGAGCTTGACCCAAACCAACTTGGGGGATATCACCACGGCACCATTCACCATTAGCACCAGGTTTTTCCCTGAGCCTAGAGCTGGCTCAGGTCACAGTCCCCTGACTTGTTACTAGGACCCGCCTGACACAGAGCTTGAGTTGTTGCAGAGCGGACCTTGAGCTATGAATTCAGGTGGGCCCAGATTTGAGTCTGTTCCATCTCTGCAACTCAGAATTGCTGTGACCCAGGGAAAGTCCTCACCTCTCAGAGCCTCAGTCTTCCTTTGCATAAAATGGAGATAATGACACACACCTCAAGAATATTTACTTGAGAAATTTAAATGCTCCTGACAGACAACATTAGATGATAGAGTCTCAGAAAGGGTAGTGAGGAGTGACAGGTGCATCAACTACCTGCTGGTGTGTGCTGGGCCTTTTTCAGTCTCACATCAGCCCCAGGGTGAGGAGCAGTCCAGACAAAACGCAGAAGGGCTAAGGTTGGAGCCCAGACCTGAGCGAGGTCAGAGCCCTCTCTGGCCCCTGTGTCATCCACCCTCCTCTTTCTCCCAGCATCCCAGCCAGAGGCCTTTCTGGGCCCTGGAGCCCTGGAGTGGCTATGGCTCCCATTTGTAAGCCACATTCCTGGACTGGGTACAAGCCTCCCAGCCTGGCTTTCTGAGAGCCGATTGTTTGCTGAGTGTTTCCCTATGCCTGAAGCAGATCCCCAGCCAGGGAGCTGCCATGCCTCTATTGCCATCTCCAGGGAGTTAATAGGAAATCCAACCCCCCCAAGTGCACATGACCTTACAGCTTGCAAAGCCCATCATCTCATGTAATTCTCACAGCAATCCTAGGAAGTCTTCATTATTCTCATTTTATTGGTGAGGAAACTGAAGCTCAGTGAGGGAAGTTGTTGAGCTGGAAATGCCCAAGCCTGTGCTCTCGGCAGCAAAAAGATCCCTGGACTATCACAGCTTCCCATGCGCCTGCTCTGTGCTGAGAAGTCCTTTCCTTGATCAGCTCTTAATTTCCTTTTCTTTAAAATCAGAGTTTGGCCCAGCCGGTTTCAAAGGAATCTCCAAATCTTCTCTGAGTCCCTAACACATGAAATTATAGGCTGTGGTCAGAGGAAGTAGAGCTGATTTCAGGAGAGGATTAACCACAGAGGAACTAGTTTCTCAACTGGTCTTTATGGATACTAGATTTTGGGTTGGCAGGAAGTTGTTCTGGAGGGCAAACGTCAGGTGCAAATGTAGGATGGGGTGACCCATGGTAAATTAAACCAAGAAATCTGACACTTAGAGAACAGAAGCTCCTGTTACAGGTCACACAGACAGTCAATGGTGAAGTTAGCGTTCAAGCCCAGATCAGGCTGTGGTTCCACTTTGTATGGACACTAGGATTCTGGGTAGAAATACAGATGCTCAGGACTTTTCTGCAGGAATCCTAATGTAATTGATCATGAGCTAGACCTGTTTTGGCAGGGGTGTGTTTGGAGCTCATAGTTCCTGGGTACTGAAATCCTCTGGGGCCACTCCAGGGACCACATTCCTGAACCAGCACCTTGTGCTTTAGACTTGCTCAATACCAGCGGTGGCACAAGGGCCGGTTTGTGCTAATCTGCAGTCAGGGTCATGTGATGCTATGGGGTATCTGTCCCAGCATTATATCCTGGCCACGTGAGGTATTCCCAGGCAGATGCCTCAACTCCTCTAAGCATGGCACTCTGCCTATAAATCTGATCATATACACTAAATGGATATTTTGTGATGTTAAGGAATAATCATTAGTTTTTAGGTAGGTGTGTTAATGTATTGGGAATATGTTTTCAAAGAGTTACTATCTCTTAGAGATCCATATTCATGTAGCTATGAATGAAATCACATAACACATAAAATTTGCTTCAGAATTAATCTGGGTGTGTGGGAGTTGATGAAACCTGAGTTAGTAACAGTTGACACTGGTGATGGGTACACAGAAGTTCATTATTCCATTCTCTCTGATTTTATATGTTTGGCATTTTCATATTCAACAAATACTTAACACAAAAATCTGGATGGTATACACAAATAGGAAAATGCCTCAAGATAAAACATAACAAGGCAAAACAGGCGCACCAGGAGCTGTGGCTACCCAGCACCGGCAGGAGGGCCAAGAGGCTGAGGCAAGCTGCGTGAGTTCAGCACCGCGGACAGTGGCCACTTCCGGGATGGATTGCAGAAGGCTGAGAATTTAGAGATTTTTCCAGATCCACCTTATTTAAAAAGAGTCTCTTCAGGACAAAGGGCTATCTAGCCTCTCCTTACACATCTCCAAGGCTGAGGTGTCCTCTACTTAAAGGGCAATCGAGTCATGGATGGACATTTTTGGTTCCTGAAAAGGTTTTCTCCTCTTCGAGGATATTGCCCCAAACCAATTGACCATATATATGTCTGTGCCTATTTCTGGACTCTATCCTGGTCCATTTACTTATGCACGTGCCAATTGCACACTGTTTTGATCTAAAGCTTTAAGGCAAGTAGCCTTACAGAATGTCTTGAAATGAGGTAGTGTGAACTCTCCAACTTTTCTATTCTTTTTCAAAATTGTTTGGACTATTCTAAGTTCTCTGCTTTTCTATATACATTTTAGGACCAGCTTGACAATTTCTACAAGAGTCCAGTGGGATTTTGCTTGGGATTGCGTTTAGTTTATAGGTAAATTTGAAGAGAATGGGCACATTAGCAATGTTTAATCTTTCAATCAATGAAGATTATATCTATTTCTTGAATTTCCCTCATCAGTGTTTTGTAGGTCTTGGCATACAAATCATGTGCACATTTTCTTAGATCTAAAGCATTTAATGTTTTTTTTTATGCCACTGCAAATGGTGTTTTAAGAATTTTAATTTGTAGGTCCTGACGTGGTGGCTCATGCCTATAATCCCAGCACTCTGGGAAGCCAAGGCAGGTGGATCTCCTGAGCCAAGGAGCTGGAGACTAGCCTGAGCAAGAGTGAGACCCTGTCTCTAAAAATAGCTGGATATTGTGGTGGGCCCCCGTAGTCCCAGCTACTTGGGAGGCTGAGGCAAGAGGATCACTTGAGCCCAAGAGTTTGAAGTTGCTATGAGCTGTGATGCTATGAGAGTGAGAAAGTGAGACTGTGTTTAAAAAAAAAAGTTTAATTTCTAATTGTTTGTTGATAGTATCTATACATACAATAGGGTTTTGTTTGTTGACGTTGCTAAATTTACTTATTAGTTCTAGTAGCTTCCCCAAACCCCTCCAGAGTTCTAGGGATTTTCCATGCTAATGGAGGTTTTTCTTCAGGCAGAATAATGGTCTTCCAAAAATGTCCATATTCTAATCCCCAGAGCCTGCAAATATGTGTTAAAGGGAAATCAAGGGTGCAGATGGAATTAAGGTTGCTGACCTGAAAATAGGCAGAAGAGTCAATGTCAGATGATGATATGATGTGAGAAAGACCAGACTGATTCTTGTTGGCTTTGAGGAAGGAAAGGGCCACGAGCCAAGGAATGGGGTAGCTCTAGACGCTAGAAAGGCAAGGGAGCAGCTTCTTCCCTGGAGCTTCCAGAAAGTTTAGCCCTGCTGAGCCCTTCATTTCAGTCTCGGGCCACCTGCATCTGTGTTCTGACCTACAGAACTGAGTTTGTGGTAATTTTTTTACTGCACCTGTGGCATTGGGGCCACATGTGGCTTTCTGGATCCTTGAGTATGGCCTTTTGGCTGAATCCAAATTTTACAGAGGAAATTCTTTTCATAAAGGAATTTGTTCCGTGAAGTTTAGACTTGTTCAAGGGGCTGCACTTGGGGATCTGGAGGGCTATATACAGCCTTGAGGCCATAGGTTCCCTACCCTGCACGACTTTTGCTACCTTTTCTCTTTCTCAATGTATATATACACACACGTTTGTTGCATTAGTGCTATAATTTGGATTTTTTTGTAAAACCATTCGAAAGTCAGTTGGATACATGATCCTTCTTCATCCCCCACCAAATATGTACCTCTGAGGCAAATGACCATTATTAGCAATAATCGCACCTCGATAAACCTCATTGGCTACAATACTGCCACTGCGCAGAGCCCAAATGACCATTATTTTATATAAGCACAGTACAAGTGTCAAATTTAGAAAATTTAAAATTAATGCAATATTATTATCTAATATACAGTCAATATTTGAATGCTGTGAATTGTCCCTATAAAAAGCCAAGTGCCTATGGCTTTTTGCAAAAACATCCAGTCAGTATCCAATCCAGAATCAAATGCATTGTATTTGGTTGTCAAATCTCCTTAGCCACCTTTATCTAGGGCAGTTCTTTTGGCTGTTTTTGTCTTTTATAACATTGACGTTTTTGAAGAGTTCAGGTCGGTTGTTTTATAAGACATCCCCTAACTTGGGCTTTGCTTTCATCCCTCATTATTAGAAGCAGACTGTGAAGTTTGGTAGGAATTTCATGTAAGTGGTCTGTATCCTTTTCTGCGCATCACATCTGGAGGTACAGGCTGTCAGTTTGCCAGGTTATTGGTGATGTCTTTGTAAATTAATTTTTTTTTTTTGAGACAGAGTCTCACTCTGTCACTCTGGGTAGAGTGTTGTGGCATATAGCTCACAGCAACTTTAAACTCTTGGGTTCAGTGATCCTCCTGCCTCAGCCTTCCGAGTAGCTGGAAATACAGGAACCCATCACATTATCTGACTATTTTTAGAGACAGGGTCCGGCTCTTGATTAGGCTGGTCTTGAACTCCTGAACTCAGGCAATCCACCAGCCTTGGCCTCCCACAGTGCTAGGATTACAGGCATGAGCCACCACACCTGGCCTCCCTGTTCCACATTTTGACAGGTAAGACCTAATTGTAACATGTCTGAATGTAAAGTCTCCACCCAAATTGAACACAGTTGTAAGTAATGATAAGCAACATGCGGGTTTGTCCAGAACACAAGAGTCAGGTGTACCTTCATATTATTAGCTGTTGTTTTACTGGACAGAAGGGCTTTCTCTTCTCTCCTCATTTATTCCTTTTCTTTTTTAGTTTCAGGATGAAACTTTCCTAATTCATTTGTTTTCTTTGCTATCTCTCTCTCTCTCTTTTTTTTTTTTTTGAGATAGAATCTCACCCTGTAGCTCCAGCCTAGAGTGCAGTGGCATTGCAAACCTCAAACTCCTGGGTTTAAGTGATCCTCCTACCTCAGCCTTCCAAATAGCTGGGACTACAGGTGCCCCACAACACACAACAACTTTTTCTATTTTTAGTAGAGATGGGGTTTTGCTCTTGCTCAGGATGGTCTGGAACTCTTGAGCTCAAGCAATTCACTGTATCTTGCCCTAATTCATTTGTAAACATACCCATATGAAATATTTTTATTTTACATATAAAATATACATAATATTTTATCATACTATGTATACATATACACACATACATACAGCAAATTGTTATTTAGGTATAACTAATACACAAATCTCAAGTATGTACCTCTTTTTTTTTTTGAGACAGGGTCTTGCTCTGTCACCGAGGCTGGAGTGCAGTGGTAACATCATAGCTCACTACAACCTCAAACTCCTGGGCTCAAGCCACCCTCCTGTCTCAGACTCCTGAGTAGCTGGGACTAGAGGCACATCCTGCCAAGCACAGCTAATTTTCTTTTTAATAGAGATGGGGGTCTTGCTATCTCCCAGGTTGGGCTTGAACTCCTGACCTTAAGCAATACTCCTTTCTTGGCCTCCCAAAGTGCTAGGATTATAGGTGTGAGCCACTGCATCCAGGCCTATTTCAACAATTTTGAACATATACATCTACATAGGACTAGGTACACAATTTGCAGTGTTCAGAGTAAGATTGAAATGTAGGCCCTCTTGTTCAAAAGCCAGGTAAAAAATGCTATTAAAGATACTAAAGTATAAAGCTTTTATTTGTCTTCCACTTGTCATGGTGCTTTTTATTTGCTATTTAATGTCACTCTCCTGAACCTGTGGGGCTAGGTACTGATGTGGTGATGAGGATACCTGCCTTTGCTGACCTGTTACCAAATGCATGGCAGAGCTGGTAGTCAGCCTCTATCACGCCCCACTCTGAGATGTCGGGGGACATGTCTGACCTGACCTTCTTGGTGGCTGTGCCCAGATCTCTGTGGTCACCAGGCAGGTACAAGGAGAGAGATTGGGCAGGGCTAGGATCTAGAGGATGGCAGAGTGGGCAGTCAAGGAGTTGTCTCTGGAAGGTGTCAGGAGAGGGTAGGCTCCAAAGCTCCAAGTCCCAGATGCTTGCTCTATTGTCCCGTCTGATCTCACTTACAAAATATTAAGGTTAAAGTCACAATTTCAAGGTGGTGACCATAGAACATTAACCCCCAAGCATGAGGCCCTTCTGAGCGCAGGACCCCATGTGACCCCCCTGGTGCACACCCATGAAGCAGCACCTGACATAAACCTGTGTCTATGTCAGGGCTTGCACTATGTCTGTATCATCATGTAACCACCAGTGAGAGCCACATGTGATGCCTCCAACACTGTCTATTCTCAGTCAGCCCCTTCCATGCCCCAAATTAAGACTATTCTGACCTCTATCAGATAGATTAGTTTTTGTTGTCTTTGAACTGCATATATTGGAATCATACAACATATCCTCTTTAGCGTTTGGCTTGTTCTGTTCATCGCTTTAACTCTGAGATTTCCCTACATTGTATACACCAGTAATTCCTCTTTTATTGCTATATGGTTTCTCTTGCATGAATATATCACAATTTATCCATTTTATTAGTGGCAGGTATTTTAGTTGTTTCAACTTTTGTCTATTATGCTCAAATTGTTTCTGATTTGGTCTGTGGTAACCCTTTCACACTGAGTCCTGTTGCCTTTTGACCAATGCACATCATTTTTGAACACTTTCTTATTTTTTGGCTCAACAAGATGTTTTTAGTTCATCTTGTACTTCCCTTGCCCTGCAATTGACCTCTTCTTGAAGAAACCCTAGTTCCTTTTGCTGGGGGATGCATTTAGAAATGAATATCTAGGCAGTGGGTGTGTCTAGTATTATGGGGATATAATTGCCTAAAGGCTTTTCAGCAAAGATCAGATAAAAATTGTAATTGCATGTCTAGCTGGCTGCGTTCAATGGAGAAATTTGCTAGCAACGAAAATAATTTTATGGTTGGGGGTCACCACAACGTGAGGAACTGTATTAAAGGGTCGTGGCATTAGGAAGGTTGAGAACCACTGCTCTAGAGCAAGAAGGAGCAAGCAGAATGGACCCTGTGCATCTGCTCTGCTCCAGATTCCTGCTGACTTAGACTTGTCTCATCCTCCTGGCTGTAGCACTTAGAAAAAGGAATTATTTTTCCCCTTTCACAGCTGATGATGCTGAGCCTCTGAATTAAAGGAGTTGTACTAAGATCTTTCTAGAACTCGGTTGTTCTCAGATTGTAGTTTGCACAGAAAGTGCCTTATTAAATGCATATTTAATAAAGACCGGGAGAGTCTTTCCCTTTAGGTCTGGTGTGGGCCCTGGAGGCTGCAATTCAACACTCCTCTAGACCCCGCCCCTCTCCGGCTCCCAGGATATTGTGAGGCCTATTTCTTTTTCAGCACCTGTCACTCATCACCTGAAATCATCTTGTTTATTTACCAATGTCAGTTCCAAGAGCACGGGGCCTTTGCTCGTCTTCTCCCTTGACGCGTCTCAGGAACCTGGGCCAGTGCCTGGCCAGACCAGGTTGAACGCACAATGAACCTTTAAGGTCACTTCTGGCTGGAGCTTCTCCTGAGTCTGTGCCGAGCACTTGCCGGATGACAGAATCCGGGGGTTGAACGAATGGCGGGAGTGACCGGGACCCGGGATCCCCGTGGGGTGGGGATGGGTAACAGCGGTTGGAGGTGGGCGCGGCGGGTTCCCCCGGGCGGCGCCGTGACGTCACGGCTGCGGAGCGACCGCCGCGCGCCGGGCGGCGGCATGACGTCATACCCTCGGAGCGGAGCCTCCGCGCGCCGGGCGGCGCCGTGACGTCACGTCTGTGGGCGGCGGGCGCGTGCGGGGTGAGGGCGCGTGCGAGTGCGGGCCGGGAGGCGGCGGCGGCGGCGGCGGCATGGCGGAGAGCGAGGCCGAGACCCCCAGCACCCCGGGGGAGTTCGAGAGCAAGTACTTCGAGTTCCACGGCGTGCGGCTGCCGCCCTTCTGCCGCGGGAAGATGGAGGAGATCGCCAACTTCCCGGTGCGGCCCAGCGACGTGTGGATCGTCACCTACCCCAAGTCCGGTGAGCCCCGCGCCGACCGCGCCCGGCCTCTGCGGCGCCCCCCCCCCCCGCGTCCCCGCCGCGCCCCCGCCGCGCCCCGCCGGGCCTGGGGGGCGCTCTCGCCGCGCCCACCGCCCTTCTGCGCTCAGAAGCTGGCGGGACGGGGCGGGGGAAACCTAGGCCGTGGTCCTTCGGGGGCGGCCCGGGGCCCACGGCTGGGCTGCGTTCAGTGGAGGTGGGGACTGTTTGCCCCGTGCTGCCAGAAGACGGGCCCAGGGCTGCCACCCATCCCTGCTATTCTGTTTACCTGCTGGCTGGGTGACCTTGGACAGGTCACTCAACCTCTCTGTTCCTGAATCCCGTCCAGCCATTGATGAGTGCAAAGTCCGGTGGTGATCACCTGGGAAGGGGGATAATACAGGTGTTAGGGCTGTGTGTATATGTTCCTCTTTTGCAGCGTGGGCTCCAGGTGGGGGATGGGGCCAGCCAGCCCTGTGCCGAGTGCTTTGGCTGGTGCATTCTCTTGTTTCAGGGCCGCATCTGTGACCTGGTCTGTGCCCTGGGCATGCATTTTTCCCAGCATTAACTGACGGCATGTTCACTGCCACCATTTAAACTAGAGATGGTTATTCCCACTTTACAGTCTGGGCATTGAGGCTCAGAGGGAGGGGAGGCTTGTCCAAGGTCACTGAGCCAGTGTGCGGCAGACCTGGGATTTAAAGCTAGGTGGGTCCACCTCCAGACCTGATATAACAGATGGTTGTGCAGTGTCCCATCTGAGGTTTGTAGGGAAAGAAGGTAGCTTTCCTGTTTTCTGAACTTGTCCTGAGGGTTCCCCTTATTGCCACTGTGCACCTGGCAGACCGTACATTGATTTAGAAGATGTCTGGCCCTAACGTCCTGTTGGACCAGCAGTGGGCCTGGTTGAGGGAAAATCTGTAATAGCTTTGTGGGGTCCCAGACACCCTTCTGAGAAAGGTTGGGGTAGGGGCTGGCAGTGCAGGGTATTGGGCTTGGAGGTGGACTGACTGGTCTGGAGTTTCTGACAGGCCCCTTGGGAAGAGGAAGTGGAAGGAGATGAGCATAAGGCTCCTGCTGTGGCTGGGGACTTTTCTGCACAGCAGTCCCTTGGCCCCTTACCCCCACTGTGGGGCATCATGAGTGTGGGCACTTAGAAGTTTTCAGATTTTAGAGAATAGTTGTGCATAGGCCATATATGCTGTAAGATCCCCCACTAGGTTTGGGGCTACACTTTGGAATGATACACCTGTATAATATTTTTGCTAAAAGTGTGTGACTGTCCCCATTAAATGGGATAAATAAAGATTAAAAATAGCCTCCTGTCGGTTTAGGACAGGATTGCCTTCAATGAATTTTGAAAAACTTGCTTTTTGGAGTTCTTTAGGATTTTGGAATTGCAGATGAGGGATTGAGGTCCTGTGTTGCTTCCTCTGTGTTAGGGATGAGGTGATGGAGACTGAGAAATTAAGTCCCTGGAAGGGTGTGGAAGACCCATCAGCTTTGTACTTGATATTCCTGCTCCATTGAGGAGAGCTGGAATGGGATGTAAATTTTAGGGAAGTTTTCTCAGCAGTCCCCAAGTCTTTTAGCACCAGGGACCAATTTCATGGAAGACAATTTTTCCATAGATCCAGGGTGAGGGAATATGAGTCTGCGAGCAATTGATTTATCATGGCCTCCCTGCTAATGATGATCTGTGTTTGCAGCCGCTCCCCAGCTCTGGCATCACTGCCTCAGCTCCACCTCAGGTCATCAGGCATCAGATTCTCATAAGGAGCGGCAACCTAGATCCATCGAGTGTGCAGTTCGTGGTAGGGACCGCACTCCTATGAGAATCTAATGCCGTTCCCGATCTAACAGGAGGTGGAGCTCAGGCAGTGATTCATGTAATGGGGAGCGGCTGTAAATACGAATGAAGCTTAACTTGCTCACCCACTGCTTACTGCCTGCTGTGCAGCCCCGGTCCTAACAGGCCACAGAACACTACCAGTCATGTTTGTAACTTACATCTTCCAAAGACCAACAAAAACACACATCTGCCCTAGACTTTTTAACAAGAAGAATAAACAGAGTGGCTCTTTCCCTTGGTAACAGAAAACGCAGCAATGGTCTCAAGAGCCTCATGAGGTCCCTTCACATAAAGTCCTAGAAAGCCACCTTTCTGAAACTTAACAAAAAGAAATGTTTTCAACAGCCCTTGTGGGCTTTTCATGCTTACTGTCCCTCAGTCTGTTACCTGCCATTAAGGGCTGGGAAACCTCTGGAAAACCTCGTTGGAATTGTATGTAAGCCAAGACCAAGTAACATTGATAATGAGACCATAGACTGCTAGCCACATTCTCTGCCTTGCAGCTTACAAAGCTCTTTTGACTGTTGTCCCAGCAGATTCTCCCCAAAGCTAGTCTCATTTCACAGGTGGGGGAATGGAGGCTGTAGAGATTGTGTGCCTTCCTTGCCAAGCTCATGTGGCTGGGACGAGGCTGACTTGAGCCGACTGAGGGCTTCGGATACTCCTCGGGGTTAAGGAGATGCAGAGCGTGTGATGGTGTGCGGGCCAGTATTTTCTGTTCCTTTACACTGTCTGGCTGGTTCTGAAGCTTGGTCTTTCCCATCCCTTCTGTGGGAATGGGTAGTGTGAGTGAGAAGTCTTCTCAGGAGAGGTGGGCTGTTTCCTCGACTTGCAGTCCAGCGCTCCCCCCCTGCCTAGTTGCTGAGGCTGCACTGTGCCCTAAGGTCCTTCCAGGGGCTGCTGTCTCAGCACGTGCCTCAGTTTGGGTGACACCTGGCACACTTTAGGAATGGTTAAGCAGCACTCAGCAAGTCCTGTGTGCCAGGCTTGCCACTGGTAACCTGGGCGGGACTCTCGTACATTTTTTTTTCATAGGCTCAAAGAAGGCAGAAAGTTGCTCAGAGGCACGGGCCAGGTCTGGTTAGGTCTCCTGGCCCACAACCAGACTCTCTGTGCCCCACAGGTGCCCCATTGCTTTGGAAAGTCTTGAGCAGGGCCTGCCCCTGGCCACAGGGCAGAGGGAGGATCCGCCTTCTTTTGAGGGTTCTTGTAAACTTTGAGTGATCTTTGTAAACTTTGTAACCCTGAACCCTGGAAGTGTCAGGCCACTTAGGGATTTTTCTTTTTTTTTGAGACAGAGTCTCATTTTGTCATCCTTGGTAGAGTGCCATGGCGACATAGCTCACAGCAACCTCAAACCCTTAGGCTCAATCGATTCTCCTGCCTCAGCCTCCCAAGTAGCTGAGACTATAGGTGCCTGCCACAACACCCGGCTGTTTTTAGAGACAGGGTCTCACTCTGGCTCAGGCTGGTCCTGGTCCTGTGAACTCAGGCAGTCCACCTGCCTCGGCCTCCCAGGTGCTGGGATTAGGTGTGAGGCATTGTGCCCAGCCTCCACTTAGGGATTTTGAGGTTCTGTCATGCTCCAAGTCCTCTCTGGGTGGACTTCACTTAGCTGAGTTCACATGTCCTTTCCCTTTATTTTCCTTCCCTGCCCCTCTGTGTCCTTCCCCCACCACAGGGGGATCTGTTGGAGGTGCCAGTGCTTAGAGATCAAGAACCTGGCTATGGGTCGGAAACCCTGGGTAGCTGGGTGACCCTGGGAAGAGACCCCCTTTGAGATGAGGTTTAGGTGCAGGGAGGAGATACCACCTCAGCCCCCAGTGTGTGGCTGTTAGGATGAGCAGAATGGTGGGTGAGAACTCCTAGCCCAGAACCACATGCATGGTCAATGCAGGAAAGCGTCTTCATTGCTAACGCTTTTACCCCTTTGACCCCATTGACTTTTACCCCGGAGCACCTGTTGTGGCCATGTGGTTTTCTAGGTGCTGGGGAGACAGAGCCCTCATCTGATGCCTGTGCTCAGTGAGCTGACAGTCTGCTTGGGGAGAACGGGGGACATGGTCGTGCTGGGGTTGGGACGACAACCAGGACTAACAGCCTGCCCCCTTCACCTGTCATGGCAGGGCACCCATGGGCTCCTTGGATTTGTAGCATCAGAGTCTACGAGATCACAGTGAACTTGCAGGTGGTCAGAGCCACAAGGGCCTGGAAAGTCCCCTGTCAGCTCCCCCACTGAGGGGTGAAGCGGTCCCCGTGGTCTGGGGGCTTTCTGGTGGCCAGTGTGGTGCTGATCAGGTCCCCGCTGTCTGCCTCCTGTCTGCTGCACAGCACTGCCCTGCTCACAGGGATTCTTTCTGTGTTTGTGACATTTTAGCGCAGATGACACATTAGGACCGTGCTGTCCAGTACAGAAAGCTTCTGCCCACAGGTGGCTATTTGAGTTTAATGTATTAAAATGAACTACTCGTACAAGTAGAAACTCATCCTTCGGTGATGACACCATGTTTGGGTGTTTAGCGCCCTGTGTGCCCTTTGGGGCCTGTGTTGGCAGCACAGGTGTGGATGTTCCCGCCTGCACTGAGAGTGCGTGGGATGGCACCAGTTAAACCGGAACTAAGATATGGGGGCCGGCTGTGTCTTCTGAGGGGGGCCTTTTCTCTTTTCAGTGTCCTTGTTCATAATCATTCATTTTCACCCCGTTTGGTTCTGGGGTTGTTGTGTCAAATCTGATTGTGTGTGTGAAAACATTTTGTCACTGGTGTTGCTTTTGCTAACTGGTTATTTCTGGTGGTTGCTGGTCCCCAATGGGCCCCTTTGAGTTCACCACACAGAGAAATGGAGGGTCTCCCAACACTGTGGAGAGCTACCTACTTCCCATGCAGGACGCAGAGGCCCGAAGAACAGAGCTGGTGGTTTGTCCCGGGGGGCTGAGAAGCTGCTCTTTCCTTTCCTGTTCTTCCCCTTCCTCTTTGTCCATCTCTTTCCACATAATCATACGGATTGAAACCGGGGAGGGGCAGCGAACCTGCGTCCTGGGTCTGCTGGGGATCATTTCTCTCACTGCCGGTGGGGGGCTGGGAAGCGAACACCTCACAACTCACAGGGCTCAGGAGGAAGAAGGGGGCTGCACCTCTCAGGGGTGAGTCCTTCTGGCCCTTAGTGGGAGCTCCAGGGACCCACCCTGAATTTTCTCTTTCCTCCCAGTGACAACTTCTCCTTCCGTGCACCTTGTCATTTGCTTCCGTGGGGGGTGGGGCCCTGCCCCGTCCTCCCCTGCCATAGTCTTAGGGGTCTCCTCGTCACCTGGGGTGCTGCATGGCTGGCTCCTGAGACCTACAATGGGTTCTTCTCACTCTGTGGCTGAAGTGATCTCTGAGAAATGTAAATCTGACCTGGGCACTCCCTCCGTAGAGGTCTTCATGGGCTCCCCAGGTCTCCAGGGACATCCACACTTGGATCTGTCCTGATCCAAGATTGTCTCTTGCCCTGGAGAGTGGCCCGTTTTGTTTGTTATGTTGCCGCTTCCCACTTCTGGTTGCAGGATGAGAACTTCCCGTGTTCATAATCCACTCATCTGCTAACCGTGGACCAGATATCCTGCCTGGGTCTCCTCCTGGGTACCTTTCAGCACTTCAGAGCTGTCAGTCTGCACCTGCCGTTTTCTGTAGTTTCTAGTGAGATGTGGCTGTAATTCTTTTTGCCTCTGGGTAATGTGTCTTTTCCTCCTAGCTGCCTCCCATGTTTTCTCATTATTTTTGATTTTCAGAGCTTTGAATGTGATATATCTAGGGCAACGGTTCTCAACCTGTGGGTCACGACCCACAGGAACTGTATTAAAGGGCCACGGCATTAGGAAGGTTGAGAACCACTGATATAGAGTTGTTTTTTTAGTTATCTTGCTTGGGGTTCTCTTAGTTTCTTGGACCTATGAGAAGGTCCAAGAAGGTTTGATGCTTTTCATTATTTTGGAAAAATTCTAAGCCATTATCGAGTCAGATATTTCTTTTATTTTATCCTCTCTTCTTTTGAGGTTGTTCAGTATTATTCTATGGCTCTAGAATGTTCTATTCCCCGCCCCCTCTTTTTTTTTTTGAGTTGCACTCTTGCCATTTTTCCCAGACTGGCCTCAAACTCCAGGCCTCAAGCAATCTTTCCACCTCTGCCTTCAGAGTATAGGCGTAGCCGCTGCTTCTTTTTCTTTTTTCTCTTCGTGTTTCAGTTTGGGTGGTTTCTATGGATTAGTCTCTGGCTGTTTCCTCCTCCATGTCAAGTCTACTGGTGAGCTGTTGAGTACATTCTGTGTTTCTGTTACTGTGTTTTTTCCTCCAGCATTTCTACTTAACAGTTTACATGTCGCTGCTGAAAGAGTCCATCTGTTTGTGCATGTTGTTCACCTTTTCCATGGCAGCCTTTAACATATTAATCAGATTTATTTTACATTCTCTGACTCTGATTCTATCGACTGCTTTGTCTCTTGACAGTTGGATAATTTTTTTCTTGCCTTTTTTGTGAGTAGTGCTTTTGGCTGCTGGACATAGTGTGTCAGACAGTGGAGACTGAGGTCAGTCAGTCTATGCTGGGAAATGAGCCTGCCTTTTCCCTGGTAGGCCTCAGTATAGGGATTGAGGTAATCTAGGCTGGGGCTGGTTTGGGTTCTGTTGTGTGGTTACCCTGAGTGACTGCTGGTTTCAAATTTCCCGCAGATCAGTGAAGGGACTGACTTTCCACAGGGTTTTTTTCAATGTTCCTGTTCCACCTTCAGCTTTTGGTCGTCTTGCAGGTCTGAGCCACACTCTTATCCTTCTGCCTGTGGTAGGCAGCCCTTGTTCCTTTGGTTTATTAGCTTGGATGGGAGAGTTTGGGGGGTTCTCTGTTGTCTGGACTAGCTGGTTCCTGTTCCCGGGTTTGGGTGGCGGCCTCCTTGCTGATCCTGCCTTCCTCTGCAGGGCAGCCAGTCATGTCCTAGATGGCGGGTGTGTTCAGGAAAGCTTTATGCCCATTCTTTAGCATTTGGGCCCAGGAATAGTTTCCTTCCCCTCTCTGAAGTATAGAGCTTTGGATTTTCTTTTGCTCATCTCTAGCCACGTAGGGGCTTTACTGTGCCCTGGGGCTATGGGGTTTGATGCCCCTCCCCTAGCCCAGTGCCTTACAGCCATATGCCCTTAGGGGAGAAGCGTGTAGGAAGGATGGGAGAGAGGTGCTGGCAGGGCAAGAGAGGGCACAGGCAGGGCATTTTGCTTTCCTATAGGTGTGGCACTGAGGAGTTCTTCCCCCACCTGCCACCCTCACTCTTTCTCCTAATTTTCAGGACCCAGACACAAGGTAAGTGAAAGATGCCCCCCAGAGGTATCTGGCACGGTGAGTGAGTAGCAGCCCATACTGAAGTGTGGGATTTGAACTTGCAAAACTGAGGAAAGGGGAAGATCTCAGAGCTTCCAGGGAGAGGAAAAGGGGCCACAGTTAAAAGACTGGGAAGCTCAGGACCTCGGGCAACATTAGCGGTGAGAAGACAGAAGGGCACTTTTCAAATTCTGAGGATTCTGACCTCGCCAAGTTGCCAGTTATCCAGGAGGTGGAAATGAAGGCTTGCAGTGGTGCTGGTGCTGTGCCCAGGGAGCAGTGGGGGGGGGGGGATGCTGGTGAAGGACCTGGTACATCTGGGGGGGTGGGGTCCCCAGGAAGGGGCGGTGCAGCAGTCTCAAGGCAGCTCACCCTGATGACCGGAGGGCAGAGGAGCAGGGTAATTTCCTAAGCTGTAAACACCAGCCTGCCCAGGCCCCTGGCCAGGGGAGAGGGTTTGTTACAGAGTTTCAGAAGGTATTAATAGCTACATAGAAAACAAAGTGAGCAAACAGACAAGTTATCTCTAGGAAAAACAAAATACTGTACAAGAAAGGAAGCATAATGATTAGATTCAAAATCTTGCTGTGACCCTAGTGGGAGGAGGGCGCTGTGAGTACAGGGACTTGGCTGAGCCCTCCTTTTCCTTAGTCAAGAATCAGCAGCCCGTCTAAAGTGTAGAGGTCATGAAATGATAGCACGATTTGAAAGTTTGATGGTAAAAAGAATCAACCAAGGGTGGCGCCTGTGGCTCAAGGAGTGGGGCACATGCCTCATATACTGGAGGTGGTGGGTTCAGACCCGGCCCCGGGCAAAAACTGCAAAAAAAAAAAAATTAAAAAAGAATCAACCAAGGGTTTGCTTTAGGGGTGTGGAATTGGGATGGAGAGAACTGTGTGACTCTTTGTAAACAAGGTCCACATGTGACTTTAGTGAATGAAAGTCAAAGGCTTTCCTGCCCAGGATCCCGGGTGGCCCCACTCCCAGGTGTTCCACCTGAGCTCAGTGGCTTCCCTCAGGTCCCAGCGCGCTGCCTGCCTCTGTCGGAAGTATCCATCTGTTTGCCAGTGGGGTGATTTCCGGGGTGTCAGCGGAAGCATTTCTGTCAGTCATCCCACCCAACCTCCTTGAACACCACCAGAGCTGCGTGTGGCTTGTGTTACTGGCCAGCGAGGTGGCCCGGCACTGCTAGCCCCCACCCTGGGTTTACTTTGAACACCCGGCTCTTCTTCCCTCACACTGGTCTGCCAGGGCGCCAGGTGGCCACCAGCTGCAGAGCTGCCGCCCTTGAGCTCCTGTTCTCCACAGTAGCTGCTCTCCTCCTGTTCACAGGTCTAGCCTGGCTGCAGCTGTGGTATCCCCCAAGTGTCCTGCAGCAACATGATGGCCTCACCAGGACTTCTTCGCCCTTCACTCCTGTTCCAGCTCTGGGACAGTGGCTTTATAGTCAGGTGCCCCTGCAACCTAGCATCTCTGGGTACACCTGCTGGCGGGTGGGCGGGGCTTGCAGAGGCAGAGGGGGAAGTGAGCCAGGGCAATGCCGGTCAGGCTGCCTCTGGCCCGAGCCGCTTGCCGGGGTGGAGCGGCTGCCAGAGTGCAGTGGTAGTTTGCTGAGCCAGCAGCGGGGGCGTGAAAGAGACTCAGCTCTGGGCTCCGCCCTGTAGCTGGCTGGTCCTGTGGAGAGCTGCCTGGAGTTGACGACTGTTTCTGCTGGAGAGGGACATGTAGAGGGTGGCCTGGGAGTGTGTGCAGCCTGGAAGGAGGGGCTCAGGTCTGCTCTCAGGTTGTCAGTGCTTTCAGGGTAGGGAGATGAGGGAGCAGGGGCAGAGGCTGAGGCCCCTGATGGGAAGGGACAGAAGCTTTCAGTTGTGTTCGTTTCTTCTGAGGTCAAATGAGGTGATGACTAATGGCCCTGGTCACTAGGGAGCTGTTTTGGGGCTCAGGGACAGAGACTAGAGAAAGCACAGGGAGCCGTCTTTGCTCCTAGCTGACTCTTGGTTGGAACCCTGCCTGCCCCTAGGGTACCCAGTGCACTCTGCACTCAGGCCAGCACAGCTCAGGTCTGGGCCTGGGCTCCGCTTCTTCCTGGCTCCAGCAGATGTGGTGATGTCCACAAGGCCTGCTGCTGCTGGGGCTTAGGTGGGTGGAGAGGACGCATCTGTGTACTTGCAGTTGGTGTACTGCAGGCAGTCCTGGCTTCAGGGAGCGCAGGCCTGAGGCTGCAAAGCAGAAGCTGGGGCAGGAAGGAGCATGTAGGCAGAGGGAGGTGACAGGTAGCACCTCTGAGGGAGCAGGAGCCTTGTGCCAGGCAGGTGTGGAGAACTCAGTGTAGATGGTTGGGCACTTAGGCTGCAATTTGTGAACAGTGAGAAGCTATGGAAGGGTTTTGGGCTGGGGACTATTGAAGCTGAGTCTTCAATGTGCTGTTCATGCCAGAGGGTTGCTCCCCAAATCAAAGCAGGGGACCTGTCTAGGCTTCATTGCTTATTTGGGACTTCTTCCTGTGCTCCTGTCACACAGAAGATGCCTACAACCACATGTGTGGGCATTTCCCCACCAGCAAGCAGGTACTCAGTCTGCAGAGGCACCAGCTGGGTGTCCTCCAGGCCAATTCAGACACTATCTACCCTGGAAGTAGTATCAGGTCCCACAGGTGGCAGGCTTGGTCCCCAAGTATGCCATAACACCAGACACCAGCCACAAGTCCAAGCCTCCTGAACTTCTGACCAACTGGCTTCACGTTGAGTTCCCATGACTGCCTCTTGGGGTATGATTCATTTGCTAGAGTTCAGGGAAATAGCTGATGCTTACTGGGGGATATAGAGGCGGCGGTGCATACAGCGAAGTGTGGGACTGGAGCATGGAGCGCCCAGGCCCTCCTCCTGCTTTAGGTACCCAGGAGCTCCCTGACCCTGTCCCTTTTGTCTCCTTTATGGAGACTTTATGGGATAGGCATGACAGCCGTGTAGACATGAGACTGGGCAGGAAGGGTCAGATCTGACACTGACACACTGGTGGAGAGCCCTGTCTGTTTAGATTCTTCTTGGCCTTTTTCCTCCCGGGCATCAGGCAGCGCCCCCTCTGAAATGAGGGTCTTGTGATCAGACGGGTAGGTCAGGGTTTATGGCCAGCTCCCAGACAGAAAGAGGGGGGAAGACCAGAGTGTATTTTCCATTTTTCTGGCCTGCTCCGGAGAGGAAACGGAGCAGGAGAAAGGAGGGCAGGAGAAGGTCAGAGAGAGAAATGCTGCTCCTGAGGCTGAAGTGCTCCAACATTGCAACAAAAGACATAACAAGGGCCAGGGGAGTTAGGAGCCAGGAACTGGGGATGAAAATCAGTGTACACAAGGTCTGACGGTTAAGTTCAGGTGCTTACGTTGGCAGCACTGTACAAATAGGTCAGTAAGGTTTTGTGCCTTGGTACATGAGTGTCTGCAGCTGTGTTGTGTTGACATGCAGTGTTGTCTTGCTGAGTTGTGTTCATGATTGTTAGGTTTTCATGTGCCATCGTGAGAATGTTGGATCTTGAATTAAAGCAACAAAGATTCACAAATTTCTTGGCACATTTGGCAAGAGTGGAAGTGAAATCAGGGACACATTAATCCAAGTTTATGAGGATAATGCCATGAAGCAATGGCAGTGTACAGATGGATTAGATGTTACTCTGAGGGAGAGAGCACTAGTGATGAAGAGAGGCTGGGTAGTCAAGGAGTAGAGCTGACCATAACTTTGCAAACATTCATTGAATTGTGTGTCAGAATCATAGCCTGGTTATGAGAAGCACAACAGACCAAGTAAACGTCGATAGAGAAGTAACATCTTAACTGAAAATCTTGCCCAAACAGCTCTTGGCTCTTACATCATGACAGTGCACCAGCTCACACTTCACTGTCTATGAGGGAGTTTTTAGCCAGTAAATAACTACATGGAACACCCTCCCTGCTCACCCCATCTGGCCCTCATTGACTGTTTTCTTTACCCAAAGACACAGGAAATATCGAAAGGAAGACATTTTGATGACATTCAGGACATCAAGGGTAATACTGCTTTGATGGCCCTTCTAGAAAAAGAGTTCCAAAGTCGCTCTGCAGGGTGGACTAGGTGCCACCATCAGGGCTTAGCTTCCCAGGGGAGTGCTTTAAAGGTAACTGGGGACATTCAGCAGTGAGGTATGGAGAATTTTTTCTGGGATGATTTTGTGAACTTAATTGTCAGATCCTGTATATCATGTGACAACATAACTTCCCTGTCATTCCCACCAGACCAAGTTAATAATTCTGGACCTCCCAGTCTCTTTTGTATCTTCTTAGTAACCTCCTCCAAATGACCATGTTCTTACTCTGTCACCATAGCCTCCTTTTGTCCTGTCATGAACCTTGTGCACATGGAAACAAACAGAACCGTCCAGCAGGTGCCTCTGGCAGCTGGCTTACTGTGCTCAGCATCATGTCTGTGGGACTCAGCCCCGTCATGTGTGGTGTCCCATTTGTGATTTATCAAATGCATTCATTCTGTGGCGGATGGATATTTGCGTCTGAGTTTTGGCTATTTCATGATTGATGTGGCCAAGATTGGTGTGGATCATATCCACTGGCAAACAAGCACTCATCTCCCTTAGGTGTGTATTAGAGAGTTCTTGGATCATGGGCCATATATAAGTTCAGCTTTAGCAGACCCTGGGCAGATATAGTTTTGTTGTGAATAATTAAGTAGCTAGCAAGTCATTTCCATAAACTGGAAAGTTCAGCTTCTGGATGCCTCAGGGCTAGAGTCACAGTGTAGTAGGCCTTGCGTCCTGTTTGCTCTAGGGCCTCAAGTAAAGAGCCAACCCATGCATGGGCCCTGGTGGGGGATGCAGGCTGAGACCCTGGCTGGGCCAATGCTCTTCCTGTAGACATGGCCATGCCTGGGGCCCTAGAGCCCCCTTCCTGGGCAGTGATGTTGACCCGAGAGCAGTACTGGGCTCCAGGGCATCTTCCGAGCACCCCTCACCATGGCTTCTCTCCTCCAGGCACGAGCCTGCTGCAGGAGGTGGTCTACTTGGTGAGCCAGGGTGTCGATCCTGATGAGATCGGCCTCATGAACATTGATGAGCAGCTCCCAGTTCTGGAGTACCCACAGCCAGGCCTGGACATCATCAAGGTACCCTTGGGGCCAGCAGACCGCCCTCACCGCTTGGGGTGTTCCTGTAGTCACACCCTGTCAAGAGAAGCTGCTTCTGAGGGGTGGGGGGCTCTGTGGGTCAGGGGAGAGCAGATAGGCCCAGGAAACTCACAGGCCGGAGCCACGACCAGCAGCCCTGGGATCCAGTCAGAGTGTGGATGACACATCAGAGTCAGGGAGTCTCCCAGTGGGAAGGAAGTAGATGCCTGGGGGAGGGGTGGTGCAGTTGAGGGACCACTGGTGGGTCCGTCTCACGCACCCCAGGCCTCCCGTCTGTTGAGGGAGCTGGTAAGACACCCTCACACCACGTTTGGTACCAAGCACATGGTGTGGCCCTGGAGTCTTGCCCATCTGCCCCCGTGGCACAGCCGGTGCACTCTGTCCACTGCTCTGCTCCTCTGGAGTTCAGGCCTTGGTCCCCACGGGCTGTCCTGCAGCCTTTAGCTTACCTGTCCACTCTTCTGAGCACTCTGAGTATGTCCCTGCCCCAGTGCCATGGCAGAGGGTCCATGTGTAGCTCTTCACATGAGCCCAGAGTCCGAGTGAGCTGGCCCATTTGTACCCTGCTTCTAGAATCCAGGAAGTTGCCTGGCAGCCCCTGTCCGTGTGAAATCCCTGGGAAGTTTGGGGCGAGACTGTGTGAGGCCCACTGTGTGCCAGATGCTAGGGGAGAAGAGCAGAGGGACCCAGGGCCGCAGCAGTGGGAAGGCCAGGGGTGGGGGTGTTGTGGGCACGGGGTCTGGCTCTGAGTGAAGGGTGCAGAGCTGACTGCAGTTAGGGGCCACCTTGGCTGCAGACTGGGAGGGCCAAGGGGCAGGTGGGAGTCTGGGGGCTACACTGAGCCTGCAGTGTCCTCCGTGCTCCTGGGGCCTCTCCTGGCTGGTTTTGGAGCCCATGCTTGATGGAGCCCCTCTTGGTCAGTGGCTCCTAGGTCCTCTGAACAGACCCCTGGGGATGCAGCAGGTGACTCCTTATGCTGAGGACGAGGACACTCATTTCTATCCCAGAGTCCAGCCTGGAGAGTGGTCGGGTCTGGCGTTCATCTCAGGTGACATGCTAGGTCTGAGACCCTCTCTGAGAGGGCTGTGGAGTGACAGCCTTTCCTCTTCTGCCTCTGACCCTGCCTCTCTCTGACCTTGTCTCTCTCTGACCCTGTCCTGCCCCCTCTGACCCACCCTCCCGGCTACATACCACCTGCAGGAACTGACCTCTCCCCGTCTCATCAAGAGCCACCTGCCCTACCGATTCCTGCCTTCCGACCTCCACAATGGAGACTCCAAGGTAAGCAGCTGCCTCTCTACTGCCCTCCCACAAAGCCCCTCCAGTGCATGTTGGTGACACTTGCCTGGCCTAGGGACTCTCAGCCCAGGGAACTCACATGTGAAGATCCAGTTTCCTTAGGTGTTCCACGTTGGGTTTCCCTTCCTGCAGACGAGGCCAGCCCAAGCCTGGCACCTGCCTGAGGGGGGAGCTCCCTGGCTATCCCAGCAACAAGGTCCACAGGCCTCAGTTGCTCATTGTTAGGATGTAACTTCTGTTTCCTGCTGAGGAGACAGTACCTTGGGTGGTTGTCCTGGTGAGCCCTGTGGTAGGGACAAGACATCTCCACTGGAAGAGCAATGGCACAGAAGCCTGGGCAGCGGGCACGTGGGCCAGACAGGGTGATTTATGACACCCTGTAGTGGGGCTGACTCCCCTGTCCCTGTCATTCGCAGGTCATCTACATGGCTCGAAACCCCAAGGATCTGGTGGTGTCCTATTACCAGTTCCACCGCTCCCTGCGGACCATGAGCTACCGAGGCACCTTCCAGGAATTCTGCCGGAGGTTTATGAATGATAAGTGTGAGTGCTGCAGCTGGAGGGTGTTGGGGGAGGGTCTGGTAGGTGCTGGCTGCATCCTTGCATGGCCTCTGGTTCTCATGGTGACCCTGTGTGTTAGGCTCGCGTTCCACTTCACAGGTAGAGGTGCTGAGGCCCTGGGCACCATGAACTTGTCTGCAAACATAGAGCTGTGAATGGCAGAGTGGGTCTGTCTTAACTCAGAGCTTTTCTCCCATATAACCCGGCTGGGGTGTCTGATGTGTTCCCTAGTGGGAATGTCCCTCCTTCCTGCCTGGGTTTTGAACATGGAAGCATTAAAACAGTAAAAGCAGAGGCCCAGGTATCAGTGCTGGAGTGGAGGCCATGACCAGGTGTGACATCCTAATGTGGGGCTTCAGCTGAACTTCAGGGACAGGCAGGTGACCGGGGCAAGGCATGCTTGGGGGGCGGTGCCCTGTCCAGGAGCTTGTCTAGGGGGAAGGGCAGCTGGGCCAAGAATGCTGGGTGCTCTGCTCTGGCCCCCTTCCCAGCTCCCCGGGAGGAGTGGGGCTCAGTCCCATCCTGCAGTGCTCTCAGGAAGGTGGGACTTGAGGATGGGGAAGACAGCCCTTCTCCTCCAGCCCTTGCTCTCCTCCTCCTGGTGGGCTGCCTGAGCCCCTTGGGAGCAGTGGCTCTGCAGTCCAGTGCTGTTCCTGCCTTCCCTAGGGCTCCCCTAGCCAGCCACAGCCTTGGGTGTCTTGGGGCAGGAAGTGGGCAGTATTGGGTGTGTAGCTGGGAGAGCTTTGAATTGGGCAGTATTCATTCCTACATTAGTTAAATCTGTACTGAGACTGTTACTGTGTATATGAAAATACATTTTCTATTTTATCTTCCAACTAATGTTCAGCCACATTGTTCAGCGTGGTTTATCAGAGGTTCTGCAGGGACATTAAGTGACAAGATTAGGATAAAAAATATGATGGAAATCCAGGAACATGATGCCTCCAAATGTAAGTGGCAGTTAGGGCAGTTGAACTGGAGGTGCCTCTTCAGTTCCAGGGAAGATGAGTCTCCCTTAGTGCACCATGGAGGGAGCAGACACATGTGCCTGCAGTTTACAAACCCAGCAGGACCTCAAGGAGCCTCTGACCCCCACCCCCCAACTCCCTGCTTGTGCTGTGCCTGCTTAGGAGGGGCCACCTGTGGGGCTTAGAGGCACTTGTAGGCACCTGAGCCTGCTAAAGGCCCTCTGTGCTGCCCTCTACCCCAGTTTGCTGCCATCTGGAACATTCCCTGTGGTTATCCAGGCACTTGGGCCAATCCACTCATGTGGTTCCAAAGCCATTTCTTAAGGCCCAACATGCACTTATGCCTCCACAGAAGCTTGGGGACAAGCCACCATAAACAGCCAAAAGCTACTATTAAATTCAGACCAAGTGGTAGGACTCACACTTCTTTCTCAGGCAAGGGCCATTAAACCTTGTCTGATACTGAACTGAACGTGTTCTAGGTCCCAGGCCCACCCCCACCAAGTGCAATGCTGCACACACTTGCCTCAGCCCTGCCGGAGCCCACTGACGTGTCTACTCAGTTTCCCCACGTTACACACATCTTCGGTCCCTCAGTGACCCGAGCCAGTGCACAAACCCTGGGGCTGCAGGGGTTCCTGCTCTGCCCCAGGGGTGCTGCAAGGACACCGGCTACTATGAGGTCAGAGGTCTTAGCCTAGTGTGGTGGCCAGAGGTACCTGCCAAGGGCCTCACAAAAGGATGTTGCGACCCAAGTGTTTCAAGGGGGGGAGGTCCTCACCCAGCTGCCAGGTGACAAGTGCAGTGTGAAGGGTGTGGTACAGAAAGGGCCCCGTGACGCATGCAGTGGGAGGACATCCTGTGACAGAACCCCTGTGATGTGTGCAGTGTGGAGGATGCGTGCAGGGTCCTTTCTGCCAGGACAGCCATGTTCTGCTCCTTTGCGCTATCCCAGTTGGACTAATCTGTTTACTTTCTTAGCAGAGGGAGGCACGGTGGGGAGAGTCTGGAGGGACCTGGTGTCCACCTGTTATGTACAGACTCAACTCTCCTGCCCATGCATGTCCCGTCCACACTGCGGCACTGGACATGGTGCACGCGTGCACCCTCCCTGTCGGCGTGTGCTCATGTGCTCTGTGTCTTGCTTCTGAGAAAGCCCTGACTCAGTTTCCCTATGCACCCACATCCCTTGGGTGGGCAGTGAGCTGTTTTGGATGCTTCCATCCATCGCCCCGCGGAAGGAGGGATTTCCTTTCCCTTCCATTTCCACGGGGCTGTTGACTTTTCTGCCTCAGGCCCAGGCTGTCAGGACGTAGTACTAGCCAGATGGGCTGTGAAACAGGTGACCTGGGCTTCCCTGTTTAGGCTCCCATGATTACTGACCTGTTGGTGACTTGGATGTGTCTCTTCCCTTCTCTGGGACTCAGCTTTTTCCTCTGTAAAGGGAGAGGGTGCGTTAGGTGAGTGCTGACAGGTCAGCCCTGTTGTCTGTGTGTCTCCCCCCCTGGTGTCCAGGCAGGAGCAGAGGACTTGTGTGGTGTAGGGTATAGCTTCTGACAGTGGGGATCCTGCAGGAGGCCTGGAGGTCAGGGCCCAGCTGGAGGGACCTCACAGGACCCTGCTCCCAGCTATTGTGTCTTATCCAGCTGAGCCCACTTCCTGTTGCTCAGGGCGTCAGGGCCTCACCACTGCAGGGGCATCCTGAGACCTGATACCCAGGTCCCCTTGTGGGAAACCCTCACATTAAGGGGCACGTCCTTGTGAACACGGCTGGGAATTGATAGTTTTTATAAAGAATATGGCAAAGCAGGCTGCATGTGAGAGAGTTCATCCCTGCCTGCCTGTGTGCCGTACCCCAGGCCCGGAGCTCTCAGGTGGCTCAGGAAAGGCGAGGCTGTGGTGTGGGAGCTGTGATCTCTGTTCATCTCTCAGGGTGACACTGAGAAATGCTGGATTTACTGAGCAGGCCTGTGCTCCTCTGGCCTGGCAGGACCCACTCTTCTGGGTCTGTCTACCAGCCTCCCATACCCACCTGACGTGTCACCAGCAGCTGACTGCCCTTTGTCCCAGCTCCTCTGGGCACTGTTCTCTTCTGGTGACCGCTCGTTGAGCAGGTAAACTAATGCGTCCTGTTTGTGACCTGCCTGCCTGGATACCACCTGCCCAGAGGCCTTGACGGTGTCCCCCAAAGGCATAGAGGACCGGGGCGGGACTGTTGGCAGGAGAGGTTGGCCCAGAGCGTGTGGGTCTTAGGGTGCTCTGCTGGCTTTGTTTGTGGGCATCGGTGTCCTTGTCATGGCTGCCAGGTGGCAGGAGGGGAGCCCTGTGGCAGGTAAGTGTCTCCCCTCAGCTTTGGCTCACCCTGTACTATCTCCACAGTGGGCTACGGCTCCTGGTTCGAGCACGTGCAGGAGTTCTGGGAGCATCGCATGGACTCGAATGTGCTTTTCCTCAAGTATGAAGATATGCACCGGGTGAGTGCCAGAGCACCCCTGAGCTCGGGCGGCTGACTGCATCTGCTGGGCCAGGGCAGAGCAGCTCGGGTTATCTATTAATATTTTCCAGATCCTTTCGGTTTACCTTCACATTGTGTCCCTCACTTGATTGCTTCTTCTTAGTTCCATCCACCTCCCTGGCCCAAGCCAGCGTCATCTCCAGCCTATAAATTCCTAAATGGCCCCCTGCTTCCTTCATAGCCTTTTCCTAAAGCTGTGGTCGGCTCATATCCCTCCTCTGCCCCTGTGTCACTCTGGATAATGTCAGACCCTGAGAACGGCCCCCATGTCCACTAGCCAGTCAGAGTCCAGCTGATGGGGTGGCAGGAGGGAAGAGAGAGCCAGGAAGGCTTGCTGCCTGCAGGTACTGTCAAAACTTAACACAACTCTGTTAAGACCTGACCTGCTTTCCAATCTTGGAGTTGCCGAGTTTGAAATCCAGACCTGCTGCTTGATCATTGAGTGCCCTTGGGCACTTTTAACTTCTCAGGGTGGTTTCCAGACAGGGCTAGAGTTGGCTGGCCGTTCTGATCAGTCAGGAGGGCAGGCCCCGTACATACCCAGTCTGCAGTCACGGCTCTGATAGGCTGCTCTGCTCTCTGCCCTTGTCTTCCAGGATCTGGTGACAATGGTGGAGCAGCTGGCCCGATTCCTGGGGGTGTCCTGTGACAAGGCCCAGCTGGAGTCCCTGATCGAACACTGCCACCAGCTGGTAGACCAGTGCTGTAACGCGGAGGCCCTGCCCGTGGGCCGAGGTACGTGCCCCTCCCTTCCTCCTGCCCAGGCAGTCGCACTCAGGGCACTAGACTGTTTTCCTCTCCCCGCTTTCTGGATGTTCCCTCCCTTTCATAGCAGCCGTTAGCTGGCCTGTGTCCTGTGCTTTGCCAAGGGCCAGACAGTCCTTGGAAAGCTGGTGCCCACTAGTGGCCTGGTGCTTGGGGAGTGAAGGTGTTTGCATTGTTACCAAGCAGACAGTGTTTTAATTCAAAGGCATGGCTGCTGAGCATATTTTGGGCTTTGTGGGAAGGATGCTCTTAAGCAAGGGCCTTCCCAGATGACCTGAAATCAAACACCTGCAGAGCAGATCCAGGGGATGGGTTTGGTGCTGTGAAATTTCAAAGTCAAGGCATGTGGGTAGACTTCTTCTTTGACTGGCTCATGGGTGAGTGAAGTGATGTGGAGTTAGACAGTTCCCATGCGAGGAGATGCCGTTTTTTTTTTCTTCGCTCAGTAGATGTTGACTGGGCGTCTCTGGGTGCAGGTGGCACAGACTCGGCATAGCCCTACATCAGGGCAGGTGAGCATGAGTGGACAGGGCCAGGCCAGTGGCATGGGGGAGGCTGACACTTGCTCCTGGTGGCAAGTGACAGTTATTAGGAGTGAAGCAGTTGGTGGCTAAGATACTCCAGGCAGGAATCCTCCTCAGATCCGCTGGGTTTCTCTCCCCTCCTTACGGGCACAGTGCCACCTGATACCGCTTGATGGTGGAGGGCGCAGGCTCTAACATGCCCTAAATCCCAGGGTGGTGGCTGTGGCCCTAAAAGGCCTCTCTGGGTAAGTAGGAATTACATCAACACTTGGTGTACTGGCAACTTACTTGGGTGATGAAAGTGTTGAGGGGAGGGCTCGGCCACAACCACAGGTTTTCAGCACGTGGAAGACGTAGCAGGAAGCACCCAGAGTGGCTGAAGAAGAGCTGGGCTCCACTGTGAGCTCTGCTGGGGCTCAGGTCAGGCCTTGAGCCTCTGAAGCCTCTCTGAAGGGGGAAATCAGGGTCAAGTGCAAGGTGTCTTCCTATGAGGGCAGAGCAGTTGACACCTGCAGGAAGAAGTTAACTGAACCAAAATATCTTGTGGTTAATTTCCTGACTGTATGTTCACAAATATTATTTAAAATTTATTTGCTCTTTTTTTGTTTTGCTTTGCTGTGCTTTGTTATCCCTGGATGTGACCTTCCCTGAAACACCCCTTTTGGTTCCTTTGTGCTCCCATGTGCTCCTCCTTTGTGTGCTTTCTCATTGTTTACCTTGGTTTTACTTTATTTCAGTTCTGTGATTTGTTTTCTTTTAGCACATTGCCTCTTTGCTCAGAAGATGTCCTTGAGTTGGTGCGAATGCAGGGCCGAGTAGCCAGCTGCATTGCTTAGATTTGGTTCATATCACACCATAAATTGTCTTGAGTTCAAATCCTAAACCAGGTGGGTGACTCCTTTGATGAGCTCTCAGCTGAGAAAAGTAATCATGGAAAAATAGTTTGGTTGGTCTAGAAACTTCTGATTTTGTCCCTTAGGTATAATTAGAGGGTAGCAAGAACACATTTTTGTGTGTCTTTCCCGCTCCATCACTGTTAATTTTTCATTACCAAAGAGAAAATCCTCCTCATGTTGGATACTTGAGCTCAGCATTTGCAGGGCTGCAGTTTCATACACTGCGGTCCTGCCAGGACAAGAGACGACTGTTAACAGAGCTAATGAAGGGTATTTGCCAGAGACCGGCAGATCTCTGGTCTCAGAGATGCTGACGGTGGAAAGAATTCTAAATAAGGACCCCAGGGATGTGCTCACAGCTCCCAGAAACCCTACTCCTGACATCTTCAGGATCAACATTCCTTTGGGCCAGACCAGCCTAAGATTTTGTAGTTAACAGGGAAAATGGGATCAGCGGTTTCTCTTGTCTTTTCAGCTCTCATTTTTCCTAAGCCTTCAGCAAGCAGCTCAGTAGAGCAGTGCCTGCATGCTGGTCTTTGGCTCAGCACTCCTCACGGCTGCCGGGGAGCAGGCCTGTGAGGGAGCAGCTCTGGTACTCCCGAGACTGACTGGGTGTTGAGGCAGGGAATTCCTGCTGCAGTGCACACTTCACCTCTGGTCTCTAAAGCCAGCTTGTGCCGCAGCTATTTTACTCACAGTAAATCCCTCCCCAAGTTTGACAAGGGCAGGCTGTTCCAAGTCTTTACCCTGGACCCACTCAAGAGGGCTTCCTACTTGCCATAAAGCTTTCTGCCCTTTGGATGATTTTTCTTCCTTCTCAAATTCTCCAGAAACAAATGACGCCTTGGTGGAGCTGTTGAGCCGTGAGTGATGGTGTCATGGGGACCGGCGCTCCACGGGGTGCCTGGGCAGTGCATCCGTTCGTTCTCTGGGATGTTAATTAAACACCCACAGTGTGCCAGGTGCTGTTCTAGGTGCTGGGGCTCCAACAGTGAACAAGAGGTAAAGTCCCCCAGTGGCCTCAGGTGTGGGTTTGCGTGTGCAGGCTCACCGAATGTGTAGTGGCACCAGGAAGTGGCTGTGCTGGCCGCACTACCAGGCTCCAAGGGCAGCGGGTGTTGCCACATCCAGTATTGTCAAAACCGTTATGGGACCCACCTGGTCTATAGCTCAGATGTCCCTTCCTGTCCTCATAGGCCAAGTTTAGAGGAGTTCAGAAATAGATCTGGAACCTTCCAGATCCATTTCCGAGGCTTCCTTTGGTTCAGTAGTCAGCCCAACAGCGAGTGAATACAGCAAATTCTGTTCTTGTGTTTCAGGAAGAGTTGGGCTGTGGAAGGACATCTTCACCGTCTCTATGAACGAGAAGTTTGACTTAGTGTATAAACAGAAGATGGGAAAGTGTGACCTCACGTTTGACTTTTATTTGTAATAACAGAAACAACAAACCTGCATGCTCAATACCCAGGCATTCTACTAGCCCGAGTCCCGTATGCATTCCTTTATTACTTGCCGGACGAGCTCTGGAAGCAACGTGCAAAACAAGGGGGGGAAGGACAAGGCGGGGAAACTGGAGGAAGTATCATTGTTTCCAATCCAAAGCAGCTGTCCCGCCTTTAGAATTCAGAGTCTCTACATGTCTGATTACAAACATACAAATCGCAGTTCTGACGGCCTGTATCATAAGTATAAAGTCTGTAACATATGCAATTAGAATGTCTACCTTTTCAACCCCATATTATTTATTGTATTTTATAGAGCTTTTAACTGGAAATCTAAATAAGTGTCAGTAAACCAAATAAAAGTTCATTTCCAAGGGGAATTAAGAGTGAGCCACACCCATACGATAGAAAGATCTCAGGGTTAACTCTTTATTTTTGTAGTTTATTACTAAGGCGCAGCCATTCCTTCCTTACTTGGTTCTGAGGTAATGGTGAGAACAGAGCGTGAGTTGGGGTGTGTGAGGGGAACTGGACCCTTCCTGAGATAAAGCAGAAGTGTCACCAAGTGATTCTCAGAAGGGTCGCCCGCTGCACGAGACTTCCAGCAGGCAGCTCTAAAGGCCCAGTACAGAGGACCTGGCGAGTGGCGAGCGTTGGAGGTTTGTTGAGGGAGAGCTTCCTGGCGAGACCAGCAGGTGGGGTCTGATGCAGGCAGCAGTGTCTGAACGCAGCCAGCCGAGAGGCAGTCACAGGTGAGGGAAATGCGCTTGCAAGTTAAGTCCGCACTCTTGCTTTTGTTCTCTGAAGCAGTAACCTACTTAAACTGGCACGCAGATGCCAAACAGCAAATTCCCCCAAATCCTGAGTCTTTGCGTTCAGTTTGTTCTGTCCATACCTGAGCCTCTCATTTTGTGGGGAGCCAAAGTTCAGCACCCCGTTTCCCTCCACTCAGCTTGGCACTCCCACTTTGGTCTCTGTCCGTACATCCGAGGGAGCAAAGGTCTTCTTTTTGCCTCACCACCTGCTTAACTATTATGGCCCACATTCCACTGGAGAAGTGGTGGGGAGGTGGCCCATGGCCAGCTGGTGTGGATTGCTGCCCCGTGGGGTTCAGGTTCTCCATTACTCGTGTGGTCAGAAGGGCTGCTTCTGCAGGAGGAGCTCCTAAATGGGCTGTCCTTGGAGCAGGCGGGGGCTGGAGCCTGGGCGGACAGGTGGCACGTGGTTCAGCGGCACCTTTGCTGTGTGTCTGTGAGGGAGGCTGCTTTCTGTGAAATTTCATTTCTATTTTTCTATTTTTAGTACTGTATGACATGACTGAGCACTACACGTGATACTTCTGTGCTTGCTGCATCTTTAATAAAGACTCGTTCTTTCCCTGCATCGTGTTGCGTACGCTGCCAGGTGGAGAGGGGGCCTCTGCGGGGACAGTGTGAAGGGAACCCTGATGAGATCCTGTTCCCTGAGGGTGACTGCAGAGGGAAACAGGTCCACGTCAGGGTTTGATGAGGCAGAATTGGGGGGTTTCACTCAAATTTAGATTTTCCCAGGGTTGAATTCCCTTTCCCCCACTATGTCCCCATTCACCTCTGATCCTCGTAGGAAAACCTGGGAATGATTTTGCTGCACCTGTGGGCCCAGGCGCCCCTGCCTTCTCAGCTACCCCTGCCAGCAGTCCAGTGCTCAGCCTGGCTCACCATGGCATGGCGAGACTAGCCAGTCAACTGCACTTCCCATACAGCAGGGGTCCTCAAACTACGGCCTGCGGGCCACATGCCACGGTGTGAATTGTATTTGTTCCCGTTTTATTTTTTATTTCAAAATAAGATATGTGCAGTGTGCATGGGAATTTGTTCATAGTTTTTTATTTTAACTATAGTTGGCCCTCCAACCGTCTGAGGGACAGTGAATTGGCCCCGTTTAAAAAGTCTGAGGATGCCTGCCCTACAGGAATCCCAGTCTGTCTGCCCGATTTCTTGAGGAGGGAAAGTCCAGGACATTGTTTCCCGATTCCTTGAGGAGGGAAAGTCCAGTCAGGGAAAGGCCTGAGAAAGCTTGGGCCTTCTGGAAAATCACTTTTATCTTAAGTGATCCACTTCCTCTAGGCTTCAGGGGAGATCCCAGAGTTTATTTTGGTATCTGGAGTTAACACAGCCCGTCTGCTGTGTCCTGGGCATTTACCCTCCTGTCCTGAACACAGGAGGCAAAGCAGTTGGTGCAGCCAGAGGTAGAGCAGTGGGGTTAGGTGCCTGTTTATCTGTTTGGCCATGGAGTCAGTCATTTGGGAGGTCCCTGAGTGCCGGCTGAGTACCAGACACTGTTCTAGGACCTAAGGCTGCAGTAGAGGGGAGGGAGAGGCACTGCCTTTGCAGAATTCACAACCCACTGGGGATACAGATGACAGCCAGGGCCAGAGCCTGGTGTAAGCTCAGGCTCAGGAGTTCATGGAGCCACCCTGGTGGGGGATGTGCTGACAGCCCCTGAACTCCCAAAAGACAGCATTCAACACAGCCCTTACTCAGGGCTGCGCACTTCTCTGCTCAACTTGGAGCTCCGGAAGGAGTTATTTGGAACTCACTTGTTTTGCCTCTGTGCACCCGGTGACAATCGTCTTTGTCCTGCTCACTTCCTAGGATGGTTATAACAACAAGCCTCTTTGGAATCATAAATTCACCTTCCCAAGTCTGTCCCAGCACTGCCTATTCTGCTGCTAGCCAGTGCCCCCCTAGTGGTCAAGGTGCAGCTGCCAGCAGGTGGTGGAGGGCATGGGCACTGCTGGGTGGGTGTCCTTGATGTCTCCACTACTGCAGAGGGTGCAGCCAGGTACAGGAGCCAGCATGCACAGGCCCCATCCTGGGAGATCCCAGGTGGGAGTCAATTTGTACGCACCTCTCTATACTGGAAGCGGTGCGGTTTGTAGGGGAGGAGTCCTCGGGTGCATGCACCAGCAGTGTCACACTCTACTATACCGGAAGTGGTGTGGTTTGTAGGGAGGAGTCCTCGGGTGCACGCACCAGCAGTGTCGCTCTCCCAGAGTTTGGAGTCCGGCCCACCTGCCCACTTGACATCATCCACTGTCAGCAGCACTTTGTAACACTGGGATTGCACCTGGGTCAGGTGGTCCAGTCTGACCTAGCCAAGGAACCACCTGGGACACCCCTGACGAGCAGGTCACCTTCCAGATCATCCCCTCAGCTCTGAGCTGCAGCCATTCCTGGGGCCCACCAAGCCAGGGCTCTTGGCTCCGAGCCTTGGGATGAGACAATCACCTCCATCACCTGAGATGCCTAGTGCTGCCCCGCTGCTAGGGGGCATGGCCCCCACATGGCCCTTGTGCTCCCTGGGGACTCCTGCTTTCCTCTGGGCACCCACCTCACTATTCTGCAGCTGTTTCCCCCCACATGACACTCAGAGCAGGGGCTGCGCTGTCAGGTTCCTCCTGTTCCTGATTGGCCCAGGAAGGCTGTGTCCTCCCAAACAAGACCCAGGCTGGGTTCATGTCTCCTCCCCCGAGCCTCTACTTCCTGCCACCACCCTCCTTTCCATATGGGTGTTTCTTCATAGAAAGAAACATTCGTACAGACGCAATCCAGCGCACATTCTTCCCCTTGTCTGGAACGCCCTTCGTGATTAGCCACTGACTTTCCAAATCAGGCACTGTTCCTGGTGACCTTCCTTTCCCTGTCTTCCGCCTCTGTCCCCAAGCCCAGAACTTGATACCCTCAGAACTGAGAGCATTCCTTGGGCACCTCTCTCTCTTCCTGTGTCTTGTGGCACGTAAGGGCACCTGCTCTGGAAGGCCCTGGGCTGAGTCCTGGGGACAGTCCTGGAGGTTCTCCCCGTGACTCCATTCCCTTGGGCACTGCTGTGATCACCTTGCCCTTGGTTGGCGATGTAACCCAGACAAGTCACCTGCCCTTTGTCAGCCCTGGTCTCCCTACCCATCAAATGGTCTTCCAAGGTTTCTTCTGGTTAAGTCTCAGCTCATGGTTAGACAAGCTCTCCTGGCATGTTGTGGCGAGACAGGCACACACATGGCCAGCTGAGGACAAAACCAGGCCTGGAGAGCCCAGGTCCTCTGCTTCCCTACCAGACCACTCTCCACATGGACACGAGCTATCACAGAAACCAGAGCCTGAAGGAATGGAGCCCCAGGTGCAGACTCCCAGCAGGTGACTTCAGGGACAGCAGAAAGACCACTTCATGCGAAGAGCAGAGGGAGAGCTGGGTTTGGACACAGGGCAGGAGGTGGAGAGGGCACACGCTTGGTGGGAAGAACAAAATACACCAAAATGAGGACAAGCCACTTCCTTGCCTGGGAGTCGGGCACCAGTTCCAGTTCCAGCTCTGCCACTATTTGTGGGGCCGTGGGGGGGGCCCCCGTCATCTCCCGAAAAGGTCACAGACCAAGTGTCTTCAGATGCCACCCGGCTGAAGCACTGTGACTCGCAAGTGTGGTCACACTGTCCATCGGCTTACCTGCAGAGAGGAGCTGATAAGTAGTTGGAGACCGTGACTTTTCAGCTCATCACGGGCTGGTGGGAGCAGAGAAGCCGTCACAAAAGCACCTGCCTCACCGCCGGTCCACAGTCTCCCCGGCTCCAGGGCATGTTGAGCTTTTGCCAAATCCACACATCAAATGACAACTCGATTCTCGCACTTGGCTCCCTGAGAGCTAGCTGGCACGGAGTGTCTGGGCTGCAGTCCTTAAATCTGTCTCCTCGCCACTGTAGAAAGGAGTCTGTGCTCTATTAAAAGTGTTTTTTAAAAACTAGAGAATGCTAAATGTGCTTAAAAAATAAAAATCGACCAAAAATATATTTTATCCTCTTTAAAGTTATCATTTTTACATATTCCCATGGTTTTGGGCACCAGCTGGGGACGGAAGTCTGAAGACACGGCGGGCAAGGCTGTCTCCACAGAAGGTGCTGTTAGCGCCAGCAAGAGATTCTCTTCCAGGCTGCACCTCCTCAAAAACAAGTCCACAGCTAAAACCTTTTCCCTGGTGTTCCTGTTCCTCATTTCTCGCTTTACAATCCACAGCATGTGCAATTTCCAGAGGGAGAAAGAATCTCTCTTGAACCAGGGGGTGGCCTGGAGCCCATCTTACTCTGCCGGGCCTCATGGGCATTTGCACCCTCTGTGCTCCCCTATAATGCCAGTGGTGAGGCCAAAAAGGTTCAACACTGGATTTAGACAAACCAAAAATGAACCAAAGAGCCCGAGGTAGCCATGACATGCCCTTTGTTCAACTCACGGCAGCCAGGCAGGCAGAGGGACATTTGCTTTCACACAGGTCGTAGAGACACATTACCCGCAGAAGGCACTTCCTCAAACACCAGTGGAAGGCCCTGGGTCTTATATACTAGGCAGACTAATAGTGGCTCCAAATGAAATACCAATGGTGATTACTTAGCAACACACGGCACCTGCCAGCTTAATCACAGTTATTCGAAACAATCAGGCACCTCGTGGCCTCCAGGTGAGAACACCTAATTTAACTCATCTTCCCCACACCCCCGATGTGGGTTCCTCTGCCGGATTGCCATTTCCTGGCTTGGCTCGCCTGATGCTAATGTAGGCTTTGAGCAGGATCCAGGTGGGGGCTACTCTGAGAAGTAGCTGGGGCTGGGAGCTGGGAGCTGGGAGCTGCATCTCCCTCAGGATACCCAGGACACAGCACCATCTGCCCAGAAATCCGCTTGAGGCCAAGGCCAAATCTGTCTCACTTTCTGTGGTATCAAGAAGCTGGCACAGAAACGTTCTGCAAAACCCTGATGCCCAGAACCCCACTGTCCGCAAGGTCCAGGCGCACCTCGCCAGCTGCGTTCTGCCACTTCTACCTCAGGCTCTGCAAGCCTGGCCTGTGCCACTCGTCACGGGGCCTTCTCTGACCCAGCCACGCTGCTCGCTCCATTACTCTGACCTACACTTCTTAACGTTTGCTTCCCTGACTTTGAGGGGGGTGTTTGCCATCCTGGAAAGCCTCCCCTACTGTTTCTGAGTGCTGCCAGCCCATGTCCACCACCTGCCTCCTGTTGACCTGAAGACTTATACTCCCAGAGGCCTCGTGCCCGAGTCCCACCACTCTGGACACCCCCAGGCTTCAATTACCAAGGCTTTAGGAAGGTTGACAGACATGGCAGAAAGGCTGGTTTTCAGTGGCTGGTGGCTACCTGTGTCCACTCTCCAGAGGAAGAGAAGGCCGGAACCTTGCTTAGCCCAGAGAGGAGTGACTGACGTGTCCTCAGTCCCCTCAGGAGACAGATGCAGCAGCGTCTTCTCAGCACGCCATGTGCCAGGAACTCTGAAAGAGCAGCATTTTTCTGTGGTGATGGATCGGTTTACACGTGTTAACCGTTTTCAAGTTTTCTTTCCAAAGCAGCTATTTTCAGCCCCAAGTAGTCTGTGTTTCTCTTGTCCCTCTGTCCCCATCCTGTGCTTAGCACAGCACTCCTACCTATCAGGTAATCTATAAATGCTTGTTACCTAAATAAAGGCAAATTAAATGCTAAACAGCACTAATTACAAGCTGCTGCAAGATCCTGGCTCTTAGCAAAGAGAAATACTTGTGATTGTCAGAGCTTTGCCTGTTGCTCAGGTGTCTGAAATGTGAAACTGTTCTTACCGCTGCTTTTTTTTGGGAGGTGGGGACATTTTTCAGAGGTTGCTGCAGTGTAACGTGGGGGCCGGGCCGGGGGATGGGGGGCAGGACGCATTCCAGTTCTGATCACAGTGTGTTTGGCTGTGCACTCTTGCTCAGCTGAGGGTGAGATCGGTGCATTTGGACTCCTGTTTCCAGGAAAGGAGCCCAGCGGTCACTGTTCGAGGACCTGAGGAGCTTGAGGCCTCTCCGTGCCTTTAAGGGGATGGAAAAATCTCAGATGCTCGGGAGCCTGTGCACGGTCTCTCTCAACATAGGATCCTAAAATAGATATGAAAACGGCCCCCTGTTTACACGTGATAATCAATTATTTGTAGTGACAATGTTTAAAATGTGCAATTTAGTTTCTGGCCGATTGAACTAAAACGAGCAGCTGCGTCATCTGTCAAGGTAAATATTCAAGAGAGAAGCATCTATTTTAGTAAAGAAAAGAAAACTGCAGTAGCTTTCCCAGAAGAGCTACTTATACTTCATTTATTTTTATTTCATTTTTGTTCCTCCAAGGACAGCTGAGGAGAGAGTCTTGTCTCCATTTTATGAGGACAGCGGTCAGGAACGACTCCGCCAGCAGATTTCTCAGACATTCTCAGCTTCCAGAGAGACACTCGATGCATCCAGGCCATGCATTTGTTCTTCCTTCTCTCTTTATTAACAGACATGGTGGAAAACAGTACTTAGCTTCTTAGGAGTGAATCAATGCCTGCTGTTTATGTCTCCACGTGAAGGCATAATCTCCATTCATGAGATCATCATGGATGACTGTGAAATAACTGCGGCTTGATCTTACAGCCCAGTCTCTTAGGCGTGGAGAACCGTGGTGAGAAAGAGCAAAGCCTGGAAGGTGGGCCGGGGATTACTGCCAGCAGGCCTCCACGGTCCCCAAGTTTCTCCTTGATCACTGAGGGAATGAGCTCTCTGTTGGATATCCCAAACGGAAAGGTATTTTCTCCCACTTCTCATGGTTTGCTTTTCAGGATTATCATAAGAGGTCTATTACAGTTTCTTGGGACCGAGTTTACTCACTTTACTGGTTTCAATGATGCTGGGAAAAGGTGGGAACTTCACTCTAAAATCCAGGCTCAACTCTGTTGGAAACAGATCCACTACAGGGACCTGAGGGAACCATCGGTGTCCCTTGGAAAGTTTTTATTTTTATTTTTTTCCCAGAGAAGACAATAGTCCTCTCCTACAAACTGTTCCTTGGAGCCACTGTCACATTGCAGAACTCTGGTCTGTTTGAACAAAGATAGAAAATAATCTAACAGGTTTTATGGGCTTATTTGGATAATAAGCAAGTGAGGTGAACTTAGGTTCCTATAAAAAACAAATCTTCACACGGAACTGAAAACTTTCCAGGATCAGGGAAACCACTTTGGAATAAAGATGCTCTTAAAAAAAAAAAAAAAAAAAAAAAAAAATCACAAAATTCCATGACAGCTTGATCTCTTTAGTCATTTAAGTACACGGAAAAATCACCCTGGGGCTCAAGTAAATAAGCAAGGATTTTGATTTTCCTGATTCTTGACTACACTGACCCAAGATCACACCACTTCAGTACACTTCACTGCTTAGTTCAGGTCCATTCAAAAGACATTATATTAAGTCCCTACTAGACATGTTTGCTCAGGAATATATTAGTCAGGTTTTTTCTTTTTTAACATAAAACTATCAGAAAACATTGCTACTAAACACTAAAATCCTTACAAAGACTTTAATATAGTGGCTTGTTCTCTTAGTTGCCTTGTTTTTTAATAACAAATTGTCTTAACTATTGCTAGTTTAAACTGAAGGAAAGATACCGGATGGAACTGGAGGACGGGAGGGAGAGATTGATTTAACAGATTTAGTAAATTTCTAGTGCCACTGCATTTTGTCTTTTTTGGCATTGGATGTGTTACATGTTATTTTAAGTAGGTCTTCTAAAGTCTACTTTAAAAAACAATACAATAAGGGAATCCTCGAGATTACAAATGAATAGCCACAGAATGCATTTTTAGAAACAATTGTCCTGGCCTGGAGTCCGTCGCTCAGTGAGTAGGGCGCCAGCCACATACATCGAAGCTGGCAGGTTCAAGCCCGGGTCGGGCCTGCTAAACAACGACAACTGCAACCAAAAAATAGCCGGGCGTTGTGGCAGGTGCCTGTAGTTTCGGCTGAACTCGGGAGGCTGAGGCAAGAGAATCACTTAAGCCCAGGAGTTGGAGGTTGCTGTGAGCTGTGATATCACTGTACTCTACGGAGGGTGGCAAAGTGAGACTCTGTCTCAAAAAAAAAAAAAAAGCAAAAAAACATTGTCCTAATGTTATATAAATAGATGGTTGTGGCTCAAGTCTCGGGAGGAAAAGAATAAACGGGGCGGAAGCAACATTTTGAAGAGATGTTGGCTGAGAATGTTCCAAAGCTGACGGAGAAAGCTGACGGAGGATGTCAAGCCACATGTTCTAGACACCTTACAAACCCCACCAAGATAAAGACAGAAAACCACACCTCGGCATGCCTTAAACGCTTCCAAAGGAAAGAAAGGCACGCTACCTCCAAAGTAGTAACAATTACACAGACAGAAAATTTTGCAACAAAAATGATGAAAGCCAGAATCTCACTAAATCTCCACAAGCTGGATGAACGTAACTGCTAGCTGAGAATCTATAGTCAGCAAACCATCCTTTAACAATGAAGATGACAAAACACACATTTTCACATGAATAAAAACGGAGTCATTGCCAGCAGACCCACACTAAATAAAATTTATTAAATCCTCTCTGTCTAGGAAACTGAAAGAAAAGCAACAACAGAAAATTTAGTAGAGATGGACTATTTCAACAATAATCAACAAAGTTGACCAAATTAAAAAATCCAGCAATTTTACCCACCAACTGCAAAACATACATTGCTTTCAGGTACACTTAGAACATTCACCAAGATTGACTCTCTTGCAAGCCACAAAGTCAGTCTCAAGAAATTTCAGCAGATTAGAAATCTTATGTATATGGTCACTTACCACAGTGGACTTACGATAAACATCAACAAAAAAACATATCTTGAAAATATGGGGCAGTGCCTGTGGCTCAGTGTGTAGGGCGCTGGCCCCACATACCGAAGGTGGCGGGTTCAAACCCGTCCTGGGCCAAACTGCAACAACAACAAAAAAAGAAAATCCCCAAATGTTTGGAAATTAATATAGTTTATATAACCAAAGGGCTAAAAGGACACTATAATCGAATTTAAAACAATTTGAACTGGATGCTAAAAAAAGTTTCTCATATCAGAATTTAGGGAAGTTAACTATGTTTAAGGGAAATTATAGTCTTAAATGGGTGTCTAAAAAACAATAAAGGGTGAAAACCAATAATTTAAATATTCATGTCATGATGCCAGGAAAAGAGCAAATTAAAACAAAAAAAAAAAGAGGGAAGGAAATAATTAAGAGCAGCAATCAATGACATGAAAATAAATAACAGATTTCTTAGAAAGGCTAATAACGTTGATAAACCATGGCAGGAAAGAAAGATGCAAAATCACTATGGCTCCAACTAGAGAGGCCTGCTTGTCCTGCTTTGCCTGAGACTGTCCTGGGTTTGGGAGTGGAAGATTCATGCCATGGAAAACTTTCATTTCCTGCAACAGGACAATTGGTCACCCGAACTCGAACAAAGTACTAAGAAGATATTAAAAATGATGTTATGCCAATTATGTTTGACAATTAAGATGAAATAGACCAATTCTTTGGAAAACACAAACAAAATGAACACATGAAGAAAGAGAAACTCTGAATAGTCTTATAATACACAACTTGAACCAATATTTAAAACCTCCAACAAATGCCCCATAAAGAGGCTGAGGCAAGAGGATCATTTCTTTTTTGAAATGGAGTCTTCAGCTGTTGCCCTGGGTAGAGGGCCGTGGTGTCAAAGCTCACAGTAACCTCTAACTCTCGGGCTCAAGAGATCCTCTTCTGTCAGTTTTTCTAATTTTTTAGCGGGGGGGGGGGGGGGGGTGTGTGTGTCTCAAATTTGCTCAGGCTGGTCTTTAAATTGTGAACACAAGCAATACACCCACCACAGCCTCCCAGAGTGCTAGGATTACAGGCATGAGCCACTGTGCCTGGCCCCAACAGGAGGATCTCTTGAGCACAAGAGTTTTAAGTTGCTGTGAGGCGGAGGCAGGTGGATCCCTTGAGCTCATGAGTTCGAGGCCAGTCTGAGCCAGAGCCAAATTCTGTCTCTAAAAATACAGCTGGTTGTTGTGGGGGCACCTGTAGTCCCAGCTACTCTGGAAGCTGAAGCAAAAGGATCACTTGAGCCCAAGAGTTTGAGGTTGCTATGAGCTGTGACACCATTGCACTCTACTCAGGGTGACAAAGTGAGACTGTCTCAAAACAAACAAAAAAACCTCCCATAAAGAAAACTTCAGGATGAAATTCCTTCACCAATTTTTCCAAACATTTAAAGGGACCCCCCCCACACAAATATTACACAAACTCTGAGAGGAAAAAATAGAAGCACCTCCCAACTTATTATGGGAGGCCACTATAATCATAATACCAAAATCTGACAAGGACATTACAAAAACAGGAAATTATTAGCCAGTCCTATCAAAATAGAGCAAGAATTGGCAACCTTTTTTTGCAAATGGCCATGCAGCCAGTATTTTAGGCTTTGTGTACTCAAGCTTGCCCTTGTGGTGCAGAGGCAGCGGTAGCCAATACATCATGAGGAAGCATGGTTGTGAGCACCAGTAAACCCTGGGTGTCCAAGAAATAGAAAAATATCATATTGGCTAATTTAATCCAGCGAATGTACATATACATACAGAGGGCATGAACAAATGTATACACATTTTAAGAAAGAAAAAAACTAGTAAAATTGGAATAATATATACGAATAATATTTATTATCTTGTATCTCTTGTAACTGAAGAAGACAAAAGTGACTTGAGTATTCCAATTTTTATACAGTTTTTTCCTTTCTTAAAATGTGTACGTAGGATAGAGTATAGGGTTTAAAGTGCTAGGGACAGTGATCTAGGCAAAAGCCAAGAATCACTGCTGGACACGAATACTGAAAACATGAGGACTTGCTAGACCCAGGCACACTGACCCAGCCCTAAGTCATATATTAACAGGGATAAGATTAAGGCAAGAGAGACGTGCACTAAACAGGATGTGTTAGAAGTTCAATCACGCAGTTAAAGAAAAATAGTTGTTTTTTAATCTTTACTATTTCTTTGAAGCATTCTGTTGCACTCTATTTTCTCAGGCCTAAGGTTTCAATAAAAGTCAGTGGGGACACTGGAGTGGCCACACCCTTGTTTCTCCTTATGGAGGGCTTGCTGGTGTTGGCATCCCCTGATCCCTCAGTTCAATGCAAATGGACTGAGCACATGTTATTCATTTGTGTCAAGTCACACTGACATGTGTATACGTTTTTTGGCACCCTCTGTGTCTATGCAAGGCCTGACAATTGAGTTTGTGTGCTACATACCTCATTGCTAAATATCACTGTAGTCACCAGGTAGCCAAGGGAAATACTTTGAAGGTGACCAGTTTTTTTTTTTTTTTTTTTTTTTGCAGTTTTTTTGGCCGGGGCTGGGTTTGAACTTACCACCTCCAGCATATGGGGCTAGTGCTTTACTCCTTTGAGCCACAGGCACTGCCCAAGAAGGTGACCAGTTTTATATTTTTGCAAATATCTTTAATTTCTGGCTTAATAGAGCACAGCTAAATTCTCACATTTTTTGCATTCAATCTGTTGCAACACCATACACTATGTAGCTTCTGGAAAACTCCACTGTACACTCATGAAAGCATGAAAGTACAAAAGCAAATAATGTCTTAGTATCATGAAAATATTTTGGCCTCCTGGACACTCCGAAAGGGCTCAGGACCCCAGACCACACTTAAAAGTTAACTGTTCACATGAGCAAAAGTCTTAGCAAAGGCAAAAAGAATGGGATTTAGGACTGAAGTGGAGGGACTGGTCTCTGTGAAAAGCAGCCCTTCCTTCTTTGAGACAAGTGTAAAAAAAGAGATGACTGCGAAAATTCTTATGGATTCTGTGTTCTCACAGATAAGAGGCCCTGTCATTCAGTCAGCTTAGGAAGTAAAGGGTGTGGGAGGCGCGAGCAGAGAGGTCATGGGAAGGAAGTCTCACAGTGAGCAGGAAACTAGTCAACAAGAGAAAATACAATTGCCATTCAGGGAATACACAACACCCATCTCCACAGCACACAGCAGGGTGCCCCATGTAACTCACCTGGTGACGGATGTGTACAGCTCCATCTCTGCTCCACTCCTTCTCTCCCACAAGTTAGCAGTGTGGCAGGGTGGCCAAGAGCATGGACTATGGCGCCAGCTGCCTGGCTTCTCATTCTGGTTCTGCCCCTGACAACAGTGTGTCACTGGACAAAATATTCTCTCTGTGCTTCAGCGTCCTATCTGTAAAATGGGATCACAGCAACTACCTTATAAGGCTATTGTGAAGATAAGTGAAAATTAAATTACATATAAAGCACATACTTAAGATAAACGGGTGCCTAGCAAAGGTAAATGCTTCATAGGGTCAGTGACAACACGAATAGTACCATTATTATTAATATTATTAACATGATTTATTGGCCCTGTGAACCATCAATAATTCGCTCATTCCGCAACCACCGATGAATATGGATGGGCTGCCTGCCTACTGTGGGCACACGCGGAGGCTGAGTGTACAGCAAAGCAAGCTAGGCCCTGTCTTCAAGAGGCCGTCCCCTAGGGCAGGTCGGACCCGTGTACACAGGCTCGCGAGCGAAACCAGCGCAAGTCATGCTCAGCGGGAGGCGCCGACGGCTGGAGACATTTATTTCATTCAATCCTTTCAACAGACCCCACATTCGGAATTTTGCAGATGAAGGGGACTGGCTTCCGCCAAGAGACAGGTCGCCTTTCGTGGGACCGGACTAACGCCCCACTTTACTCCAAAATCCACGTAACAGAAACCCACTCCCACGACGCCCGTCGGCAGAGCAGGACTTCCGGCGGAAGTGCCTGCCTGGTCTCCCGTTGACCAATCGTGGATCCGCTTCTTGCCAGGCGCGGAAACTCATCTTCCAATCAGCGAGCGTCGTCGTCGCTCGGGCAACAGCGTCCTGGAGTCGGGGCTGAGTCCGCGGCTCCGCGGCCTGGAGTCAGTCCTCGCGCGCGTGTGTGCCCAGCTAGGCGGAGAGTCGAGGCGGGGCCCGGGTAAGGCGGCGCGGGCGCGTGGCCGAGCGCGAGCCCCGGGGCGGAGGAGCAGGCCGGCGGGCGGCTCGGAGGGGCCCCCGGGAGCGCTGCTGCCCACCCCGGGACCTGGGGTGTGACTGGGTTATTCACTCCGCGCGAGTTTGCCTTGGCACGTTGAAGGCACTGGGGCTGCTGTGGGGAATAGCACAATCCCATGGAGCTTACGCGATGTTCTGGAAAGTCAGGCAGTAAACAGCGTTGAAGGTGGTGACACCATTCTTGCTGATGTCTTTGAGGATCTGGGAAATGTGTGTAGAAATGCCTTCAGTCTGTCCTATTTACAAAACGTTTCATGCCCCTTATTTTTATTTGTGGCCACAGCAATCTCTAGAATATTGTTAACTCCATCCTGTAGATGAGCACTTATCAAAAATCACACAACTAGGAAGATGCAAAGTCAGAATCCAAACCCATTTCCAAAATCTCTGCTTTTTTACACTCTTCTGCCTCAGCCTGCACTCAGTTACCCATGCCTCCAGGAATTCTGTTTGGAAGCGCTTTAGGAAATGTACTGGGGTACAGGGCTTACTTAAGACTGTTGTCCACATCACCTCTTTTCTCTCTTTTCCTTCTCTCCTGAACATCGTTGCCTTATAGGATATCTTGCTCCTATTAAGGGAAGTCTTACTCCATTTACAAGAAGAGTAATTTAATAATGTTTCTTAAATTGTGTATGTGCTCCTCAATGGATGGACTTATTGGAAATGCCGTAATTTCTACCTTCATAAATTGCAGTTTTTTCATCTCTTTCTTTTTATCAATTGCCTTGAGTTCAGCAAACATTTACTTGGCCAAGTTATGGAGATTTGAAAATGAATCAGGCATGGCCTGATTTGCATTTGAATTGAATATTTGAAATTGAAGCTAATAATTGATATTATTGTAATAATGAATGATATGTGAATATATTTGTCTCCCATCCTAACCTACTGGAAGATTCTTTGAAGACTAGGATTTTATTTTAGTTACCTGTGCTTTACCTTTGCCCTCTGTGTTAATTTGAGTGCTTGGCTCCTGGTAGGTGCTAATTGATATTTGTCAAGAAATGCTTCCCCAAAACTTTAAATTTTGTTCTTCAATTTTGTTTGCCTTTTCCTGCCCTTTTCCAGACATCCACATCTTCCCCATGTACAACGATCTCTGGAGCATCTGCGCCATGAACCCTTCAGCTGAGTGGCACTTGGAGACAGAAGCAGCTCCGTGAGGATGTTCAGTAGCCTGGTGCCTGTCCAGATCAAGAATCTGGTAGGAAGCCACTGGCTGTTAACAAGACAATTGCTGTAGTGAAGCTTCTCTGCAGGTGTGTGTCAAGAGTGACTGTTACAGGTTAGTAGACACTGAGAGTCACAGAAGCTGTTCCTGGATGACTCCTTTGCCTACCAGAATTCAAAAATAAAGCTACATAATGTAGATGAGAAACTGTGAGTAAGAAAAAAGAAAAGTAGCAATCCTTTTCTTCCTTTAAATACCACAAATGACCTTAGAATATTTACCTAAAAGTACTTCAAACCTGGGGTTGCACGTTTACATTAAATATTTAAATATTAATTCACTTGCAATACAGTACTATCTAGGATGGTAGTTTGGAAGAGGACATGTAAAGGGAAGGATTTGAGAAAACTCTGTGAATAGAGGTACAAATATGATTGATATTTTTCAGTACTGAAGAGCTTCATTTTCCACTTTTTCTTTTAGTTTTGACATTTCACTGCTATTTTGTTTTGTTTCTGGTACCATTTGTTATTTTCTCCTTGTTTGTCTGCAGTTCTACTACTATTTCTGCAACAATAAGAACTACTACTAAAATTACTGGATGATACTAATTGAACACTTACTATGTCCTGGGTACAGTTTTGGGCCTCACGCACTTTTAACATTTCATCCCCACAACCTGGCTATGAAGAAATTCAGTTACTAGTCCCATAGACGAAGAAACAAAGAGGTTAAGGAACTGGACGAAGCTGTAACTGGTATGAGTGTGGCTTCTTTTCTAGGACAGCCTGATAATAACCTGTGTTCTTTTTTTTTTTTTTTTCCACTTTGTCACCCTGGGTAGAGAGCTGTGGTACCATAGCTCACAGCAGCCTCAAACTCCTGGGCTCAAAGGATCCTCTAGCCTGAGCCTCCTGAGTAGCTGGGACTACAGGTGTCAGCCACTGCCTGGCTAGTTTTTCTATTTTTAGTAGAGACAGGGTCTCAATTTTGCTCAGGGTCTCAAATTCTGAGCTTAACCAATCTACCTGCCTTGGACTCCCAGAGTGCTAGGATTACAGGTGTGAGCCACTGCACCTGGCCCCGTAACCTCGTTCTTGACTAGTACTTTACCACTCTCAGATGTTTATAAGTACTGCCAAGGCTTTGAGATGACTTATAAGAATAACTACAATATGATAAAATAGAAACATGTAAATCAGGATTATGAGAATACAGATAGAGTAGGAGAAAAACATCAGAAGGAAAGAGGACACATCATCCACAACAGTTAATAAAGTTCAGCTACAGATTTTGCTGGGAGCTTCTTGTCAACTCAAAGTAAAGTAAAATTGAATAAGGAAATTGAATTTGTCCAGGTGAACAAGGCCTTTTGATTCTTCTGGAATAGCAAAACTTATCTAACACATAGGTCTAAAAGAAGTTTCTTGTGGGGCTGATCACAGAGGCTTGCAAGGACCTAGATTACTGTGGAACAGCAGAAGTGTAGGCCCGTGGGCCTGATGTCCTCTTTCAGGGGAAGAATGTAGACTATTGCATTTGAATTGAATATTTGAGATCGAAGATATTTGAATAGTAACAGTTTTCAAGTAACCTTCTGAATTTCATTTTTCCCCTGGGACTTTGTAAATGCTGTTATCCTGTCCCCTGGGTTGGTTTCAGTCATTGTTTGCTCATTTGTTTAGCCCCTGCTGTGAGCCAAGCCCTGCGGTGCAGTGATAGTCATCTCACTGTCTCAAAGCTCCTGGTGCCTTCTCCCTGCCAGTGCCTCCTGTTGGAGTTTTCTGGACTAATTTTTGGGTTTTTCTCCTTTATTGTTCCCTAACATCCTGTAATGGCACTCAGCATTGTCACTGTCACTGTCTGCCTGTTTTATGCCCAGTGCTCTGTCTGAATTATCTTGCTGTGCATTGCCAGCTCCCAAACAGTGAAGGTTTACTGTGTCCCAGGTGCTCTATGCACATCACCTGTGATCCTTCCACAGACGTTAGAGCAATGGCCTTAACTACTTTGGGGTCCTATGTCCCTTTAGAAGCTCCCTAGAAAAATCATCTCATCATCTGCAAATGCATACTGTTTTGCATTTTTTTTTTTTTTTTTTGCAGTTTTTGGCTGGGGCTGGGTTTGAACCCGCCACCTCCGTCATATGGGGCTGGTGCCCTACTCCTTTGAGCCACAGGTGCCGCCCCTGTTTTGCATTTTTACTCTCAGAGGGTCTGTACATGGACCTTGTCTCTAGATTCCTGGTTAAAAATACTTGCTTTAAAGAGAGACATTATAATCTTCCCTTGATATTTGTGGGGGATAGATTCCAGTACCTTCCAGGATAGGTCCTGATATAAAAGGGTATAGTATTTGCAGGTAGCCTGTGCATATCTTTCCATATACTTTAAATCATCTCTAGATTACTTAGAATGCCTAATACAATGTAAAAAGTATACACATAATTGTTATAATATATTGTTTAGGGAATAATGAAAGTAAAACAGTCTGTATGTGCTCAATACAGGTTCAGACATCCATGTTTTTCCGAATATCTTTGATCTATGCTTGGTTGAATACATGGATTCAGAACCTACAGACTGTATTTTCCATATTTCAAATGAAGAAACTGGGTCAGGAGGAGGTTAATTAACTCAGATAGTGGGTCTGGTTTTGTCCCATGTCTGCTTGGCCTCAAATCCTTTGTTTTTTCCACTGTCCAAAAGAGTAGATGCTCAGAAAATGACCGAAGTGTGTATGGAAGGCTATAAACGGAACTTTATAGTGTGTGTCTCCCAAAATACAACAGAACATCCATTTGATACTAGAATAGACAAGAAGATTTTTCTCAAGTATTTGGATTTAACTGCCAAAATCTTTTGTGTTGCTTACAATTTTTTCCAATTTAGTCAAGTGATGATTTCCCCCCTGTGATACAGTTCCAATAATTTTTGCTTCTGGTGCCATTTCTGTTTGGCTGTGCATATTTTTTACTCTTGTGTTGAATTATGTTTTCTCTGGATGCCAAGGCAGATGGATGGCACTTTTGTTATGATTCTGAATATAAATAGCTTGTGATAAAAACTGGACATCAATACTTCTCTGGCAAATAAACAAATATATCAGTGAAACAGCCTTCTAATTGTGTTTTTGCCTGTGGTTAAGAAGTGTATTTGATGGTCTGTAACTTGGTGTTCATTCGGAGTGTACTGGTTTTATAACTCTTGCCAATTTCTGCCTCACTAAGTTCTGAAGTAATCACACTCACTGACATCTCAGAATTCTTTTTATTTTGAAAACCTAAACTGAGGATGGTGTGTAGATCACCTTCCGTGTCTTGGTTGTACTCCGGACATTGGTTAGCTTTCACAATCAAGGGTAAAATTTGCACAAGCTTCTATTTGCTGCACCCCATGCCATGCTGAATAGCTGAATATGAGAAGTTGAGTGGTGCCCTCCACTCAAGGGGCTTGCTGGCTATCAGGGGCCAACTGAAAGGTCTGGGCATGGAGAATCATAGTGAAAACCAGGGTAGGACTACAGGGATGGATGGGGAGCTATTAATACTTTGATTTCTTTTTTTATATCACCTCCATTCTCATCCCTTCCTCATCCCATCCCCATAGCAAAGGGATGGACTTACAGGTGCCTTTCACCTTTTAGTTCTTTATTTTGTTAAATAAAACAATTGGCAAAATAAACCTATAAGACTAAATAGTCTGTAAAGGCATGATTAATTTTGTTAAGGAGGATAATGGCCTCATGAAGGAAGGGGCTCCTATCCCTTCAGTCTTGAAAGATTAATTGAAGCGTGCTAGCTGCAAATGAATGAAGGAAAGTCTATCAAAAACATGAAGCAAAACTTGGAGGTGAATAGCCATGCTATATATTGGGAGCATTGTGTGAAAAGGTGGCCTGCAAGGAGGAAATGGCATCTGGGAGTGGCTGGGTTGTTAATGATCCGGGTGATCTACTCAGAGTTAAAGGTTTGAATTTCAGTCTGTGTGCCCCAGAGAAGTAAGCATTGCATGCTTTTAACAAAAATTATTTTGAAATAGCTTTAGATTCACATAAAAGTGAAATTAGTATAGATGGTTCCTGTGTGCTTCCAGATTCCCCAGTTACAAAATAACCAGAGTTACCAAAACTAAGAAATGGTCACTGGTAGAACGTCAGTTTCACTAAATTCAATGTCAACTAAAAACTATATTCAGATTTCAACAGTTTTTTCATGTGTTCATCTTTTTTCTTGGTGTATAGTTCTATGAAGTTTTAGCATGTATAATTTTGCATTGTACATTTTTAAGCAAGAGAGTAACATAACTACATCTGTGCTTTAGAAAGAAATCCACACCAAAGAAAAGGACAGATCAGTGGGAGAATTTGGAAACCCGAAAGGGATTTGAGAGGCTATTTCTGTGATCCTGGTGAGTGCAGATGACAGGTCATGACTTCAGAGATGCAGAGAGGCAGGGCATAGAGTTAAGTGTTCTCCAAGTAACACTGACAATACTTGCTTATTAGAAAAAGCGCTTGAGGCAGGAGACCATGGGTCTTGAGTTGCCAAAGTGTAGAAATTGAAGCAAATCTATTCTCTTGCTCATTTAAACCTCTCCGAATACCAGTCCTTGGGCTTGGCTTTAGGGATGTTGTGACAATGTGTGTTGGCTTGGCTCTGGTCTCTATGAAACTTAAGGTCTAGCAGGGGACAAGCTTTAGCCAAAGACTCTCACCAACAGCCATAGCATCACAAACGTGACTGATCTTTGAAGTTGTTGTAAATGGGTGTAAGGGAGATTGGCCTCCTGCAGGGTGTCAAGGAAGGGTCTCCGAGGAATGACATTTGAACTGAAATTTAGGGCAGTGTTTCTCAGAGTGGTGTCCAGGCCAGCAGTGCCAGCAACTCCTGGGAACTCATCAGTGCTACAAGTTTCTGCCCCCACCCAGAATGGGAATCAGAATCTAGAACGGGGCTGCAGTGTCTTTCCAATACAGGCTCTAGCAAGTCTGAGAACCAGGGATGTTAGGGCAAGGAGGAGTTCATTAGGCAGAGAAGAGACGAAAGCGTGGTCTGGGGAGACAGTTACAGTAGATGAAAGGGAAAAGGCTCCTGCATAGGAAAGAGAACATTTAGGGGACTGCCGGAAGCCAGGGCGGTTTGGGCCCAGGAGAAGCAGATGGCACGATGTCCTCATGGGCGCTGGTCCTTACTCTAAAAGCACTGGGAAGCAATTGGGGTGTTGGAAACAAGGAAGTAACACAAGGAGATCAGCATTTTAAATGACTGTTCTGGTTGTTGTGAGGAAGACAGATGGAAACAGTGGGGGTGTGCACATGCATGTACGTGTGTAGACGTATGTGGATGTATGTGTACATGCATGTACGTGTGTGGACTGTGTAGACGTGTGGACGTGTGTAGACGTGTGTGTACATGCATGTACATGTGTGGACGTGTATAGATGTGTGTACATGCATGTACGTGTGTAGACGTGTGTGGACATGTGTACATGTGTGTGGACCTATGTGGACGTGTGTGTACATGCATGTACATGTGTGGACATGTGTGGACATGCATGTACATGTGTGGACGTGTGTAGACGTGTGTGTACATGCATGTACGTGTGTGAACGGGTGTAGACGTACATGTGTTGGTTTGAGACATAGAGGGCTGTTCTCAATAAAATACCCCCATCTCCACACAATTTGGTGTGAAGTCCATGTAATTTGCTTGAAGTTTTCCACACAATTCTCCAGTGGCTGGCAAATTATTGGATTGTTTTGAAACCCAAAGACTCCATTCTTGAGGCTTGATAAGCTAAATAAGAAAATCTGTCTGCCAATCTGTGCTAACCCCATTGCTCTCTTATTTTTCAGAATTCTCAAATTCAGAAATATTGATCTCGAAGACAATGAAGCGAAATACCACAAAAATCAGCTCTACCCACGCCCACAGCATCCGCTCTGGGGGTACCAAAGCCAGGTGAGCGGCTGCTCTTCCCTGAATGCCTGTGCCGGGCTGCATGGCTCTCGGACACAAGGGCCAGGTCACGCGATCGTGTGCGGCTTTCAAAGCTGGTAATTTTGCTATTGCTGCTTCTGTCTGTTTGGGTCAGTCCTTTAGGCAAGAAGCATTTACTAAGTGCTGACTTTTATACCAAAAGTCATATCTGGGAGTTCTCATTTCAATCATATCAGCAAGTGTTGGCTTTGATATTTTAACATCAAATGGCCTTGCTTTGGTGTTCAACGTGACTGCAAATTTTAGACAACTGCAGTGAATTTAGAAAATGATTCAGCTGACTTCACTGCAGGGCGGCAGGGCCACAGGGCCAGCACGACCATCCAGGCTCTTCTGGAACCAGATTCACATTTTCTGCTATAGGTGGCAGCAGCAGCAAAACTTCCTCACCAAACCCTGAAGCTAGAAAAGGATTGAAACTTCGCTGGAGCCAAGGACTTGCTTGGACTTGGCTGGACTATAAATAGGATGTGTTAAACACTTCTTGTCTGCATATGAGAGCTGGGAGAGGGCGTCGCTGTTTCCAGCTCTTAGATTTTCAAAGGCTGCCAGCGAGACAGTTTCAAGATGGGAACGACGTTGACAGCAGGCTGTGGTCAGTTTTTCTGACAACTTGTTTTTTCCCCATTGCTGTATCCGTGTTTGTTGTCGCATCAGGTGTGGTGGGGAGTCTGAAAATGTTCAGGAGGTAGCAGTGAATTTCTGAGACAGCTCCTGAAATTAGATTTCTTTTTTTCCATCAGATTGCATATTACTAACAAAACCGTGTAAGGTTTTGTTTAAGGATCTGTATTCTTGGGCAGCAAGACATTCATGCCAATATAAATTATGACAGAAATACGATCACTGAATTGTATTAACATTCAGCTTAACATTCATTATTTGTTGGAGGATTCTGAGCCAGGCTCATAACCAGACACGACCTCTGCTCCTGTGACATATGACCTTAATGGTCTCAGAGGGAGGAGAGTGAACACTCATGAGGGTCATGGGTATTAAGAAAACCTCCCTGACGCTGCTCCAGGGAGGCAGGATAAGAGTGAGGAATCATGGATTATGTGGAAACTTCTACCTTGAATGGTAAAAAAGGGAGGGGGGCCCTAAAATACAGGAGTAGAAAGATGTGTGGGGTGTGCGTGCTGTGTGTGTGCACCTGTGTGTCTGTGAGGCATGTGTGGTGTGTGTGAACACGTGTTTTCTGTTGGGAGGCGAGTGCTGTCGGTAGGACAGGGCTGTGGAAACATTCTGTCGTCAGCACCCCTGCCGCTCCGGTTATATGCTGGCTACTCTGGGGCCGGGCTGCAGTAGTGAAAACACTGTTTTATTTCATGGAGCTTATGATCGGTCCATAATTTCCCGAATAAAGTACAATTACACACTGGGGTAAGTGCAGCCAGGAAGTGCAGGCTGTGAGGGACTGTGAGACGGACTTAGGGCGGTCAGGGAGCCCTCTCCCAGGGGTCTTCCCAGGGGCCCTGCAGGCAGCAGAGTCAGTCTGGCCTGTGGGGCGGTGGGAAGCATGAGAAGGGAGGTGTGAGCTGTGCCCTCTCTTGTCCTGCCTGCTGGGCCTGGTGGGCGTGTTATATACAACCCATGTGACACACTTACCAAAGACCCCTTGAAATAAAAATGATCAATGTCTCCATCATCCCAAAGTAGCTATTTTTGTCACATCTTCTAGCCCCGTTCCTATGTGAAAATACATTTCTAAATCATTGTATTTATAATGTATACCCCACTGTGCCTTTTCTGAATAGTCCTAAATGTGTTTTTATGTTTCTATATGTTCTTTGACCATTAATAACAGTGAGATAGTATCCCACTAAAATACATTAACTTTCAGAGGTTCGTTGCAGTTTGAGTTTGATTTCTGGGTTTGTGGGCATGGGTCTTATAATGTGTGTGGGTGGACTGAAATATATGTTGGGAGAGGAGGTGTGCGTGGAGGTGAGGATTAAGGCAGGTAAGAGCTGGGCAGGGCCCCAGAAGGCCGTGGTGGAGGGAGCTGCTCCTCGAGCCGGTGGAAGTGGTGCTGCCTAGCTGAGGAGGCAGGTCAGTTTGTAACCACGGAGTTTTCTGCTAAATTGAATTCAATGACTAGCTAAATTATTTCTTATGATACACTATCATTTGGAATATATCTGTAAATCAACATGCATTCTTATAATTCCTATGTTTAAAGACCAAGGGTTGCCCATGAAGTCTGTCTAAAATATTAAATCAATATGAGAATGGAATGGGGGAGGCGGGGCTGGGCTTTAGATGTTGACAGCGTGAATCCTGGAATCCTAATATTTGATTGGAAATTCATGTAGATGACTTGCTTTAAGTTTTCTACATGTTCTCTTGAGTAGGTCGCAGAATTATTAGGCTGTTTTGCAAACCAAGGTATCTATTCCTGCAGAATGAGTCATGGATTTTCTTATTGCTGTATCAAATATGCACAAAGTATATTGTTCTTATCAGTTTATGTAGGAATGCACTCACATGCGCGTGTACAAACACACACATCCACACACATCCCGTGGCACAGGTGGCTAAAAACCTGGCACTGGGGAGAGTTCGAGTCTTGGCCTCACTCCTACTGAGTAAATTTGGCTTTTTTTCTTTGGTGTTTAATTTCTCTGCCTCCAAAAATATAAACCACAATGTCTAACTTACAAGGTTGTACAAGGGCGAAGATTAAATAACACTCAGGGCCCAGCAAAATAGGTGCCCTGTTATTGCTAGTTGAATCTTGTAGAATTGCCCACATGTAACAGTTGCTGGCTTTTTTTGTCGTCGTTGTTGTTGTTGTGGAGACAGAGTCTCACTTTATCACTCTTGGTAGAGTGCCGTATCGTCACACAGCTCACAGCAACCTCCAGCTCCTGGGCTTAGGTGATTCTCTTTTTTTTTTTTTTTTTTTTTTTGAGACAGAGCCTCAAGCTATCACCCTGGGTAGAGTGCTATGGCATCACAGCTCACAGCAACCTCCAACTCCTGGGTTCAAGTGATTCTCCAGCCTCACTTTCCCAAGTAGCTGGGACTACAGGCGCCCGCCACAACACCTGGCTATTTTTTGGTTGCAGCCGTCATTGTTGTTTGGCAGGCCCGGGCTGGATTCGAACCCACCAGCTCAGGTGTATGTGGCTGGTGCCTTAGCCGCTTGAGCCATAGGCGCCGAGCCTAGGTGATTCTCTTGTCTCAGCCTCCTAAGTAGCTGGGACTACAGGTGCCCGCCACAAATAGCCGTGTTTTTTTGTTGCAGTTCGGCGGGGCTGGGTTTGAATCCATCACCCTTGGTATATGGGGCCCGTGCCCTACTCACTGAGCCACAGGCGCCACCCCTCATTTGCTGGCTTTTAACTTCATTTTAGTACAAAGCAGGAATTTTACATGTGAACCTCTTTAAAAAACAAAACGAAACAAAGCAAAGTATAGACTCATACTTGCCAGTCAGCTTCAGGATCTTCTAAAGCAGTGGGTTCAAGCTTGTTAAACACAGATGGCTGGGCCCTGGCCCTGAAAAGTGAGTTTGTCTGGGTGGGGCCTAAGAATGTACATTTCCCTGGTGATGCTGCTGGTGCTGGTTCAGGACCACACTTTGAGTGTTTTAAAGCTATATGCCTGCTTTAACAGCCTTTTAAAACTGATGTTTTTTTTTTTTTTTTTTTTTGGGTGGCGCCTGTGGCTCAAAGGAGTAGGGCTCCAGCCTCGTATGCCAGAATTGGCAGGTTCAAACCCAGCCCCACCCAAAAATTGCAAAAAAAACAAAAACAAAAAAACTGATTTTTTTTTAAATGAAAAATAAATGCACTTGAAAACAGTAGTATTAATAGCAATTAATAGCATCTTCAGATGAACTGGTGGATGGCATCTTTTGGGCAAAAGTCTTTAATCTGACCCCAGAGATAGGGTGACTGAGTTCACACTCTTCATCAACGCTGAAGGCAGACATCCTGCAGAGCGGCTCCGAGTCCCCGCAGGCCATGTCAGCGTGGCTCCTGTGTGGGGTTGAGGCCTGGTTCCCTACCTGTAAACGAGTTGTATTTTCTTTTAGATCCTGAGTTAAATGGTGAGTGGCTGCTGTGTGGACGGGGTTGTGTTTCTCTTTCTCTTCCTGCCCCAGCCAAGGCATGACCTGCATTGTTTGCTGAAGAAGGAATCGTTGAGAGAAGAGTTGCTTGTAAAATGCTTAACCAAACATGTTTAGGTAGAACGCCAAATAAGCTCTATGTTCAGAACTATCCAGATTTGGCTCTTTGGAATATTCTTACTGTAATTGAAGTCTCCCAGCCTTTATGACCCTGCAGTTGGTAGAAATGAGAACCGGGGGAGACCCAACAGGCCATCCAGGCCCTTCTCCCGCTGGAAAGGGCTTATTCCCTGCAGTGTACACAGTGGCACTGGGAGGAATTGCTTTTTGTATGATTATTATTTTTTTCATGCTGTCTTCAACCAAGTGTTTTTTGAATTGGATCACTTTGTATTCAAGTAATAAAATGCACAACAGGCAGTACATTTCTGGGTGATTATCTTACTCCTCAGGTGGTGTAATAAGGCGCGAGGCCAGGGCCCTGGCGTGCCTTATTGTTATTAGGAAGTTAATTTATGGATAAAATAAAGAGACCGGTTCTGTGCATCAGCAATCACTGCAACGTGGGCTGCACTTATGGCAGGTACTCCCTGCGTGGAGAGTAAGGTGAGGCACGAGGCCGAGCGTTTGTCACCGTCCGCACAAGTGTGGCTGGCTGGTGACCTCCTGCTGCCTTCAAGGAATGTGCTATTAATTTTGTAAAAAGAGACAGGAAAGCCTTGGTCAATGATAGCTCTGTGAATGTGATATCTGGGTAGACCTCTTCTCCTGGCCTGGGAAGAAGCTTGGTCTGCAGCGCTGGGGCTCAGGCCATGTGGCCGGGCCAGACCACTGCCTGCGGCCAGCTGCCCGCCTGTGAGGGAGACCACCGCCTGCGGCCAGCTGCCCGCCTGTGAGGGACAGGGCGAGGGGAGGGTAACTGATGGGTTTCAGAAATCTTAACCACATTTCTCGGCTCAGAGTAAGTCCCCAGTAGCTGACAATTGAATTAGGTAATTTATTTTCTTTCTTCAAATTCTTCATCAGGTTGAGTTTTTTGTCTCTTCGCTTCTTCAGTCTTGTCCTGTTATCTCAGTCATGCAGGAGACGGGATCAGAGGGAGCTGCCGCAGCTCTGTTGACACCTTGTCCACGTTCTCGCCTTCTTTTTTGTCACCATGAGTGCACTGTCCATCTCCTGGGAAGGGCTCATCTCACTACTCATCCACAAGGTCTCGTCTCCACAGGCCAATGCCTGGGACCTGGACACTCGCCTTTCTCTCCTGCCGTGTTACTCTTTGCCTTGCGCCTGGGCCACTGGGACGAGTGTCCAAACTCGAATGCTACTGATTCTCCTGTCGTAAAGAAACATCTCCCTCGACCAGCCATCATATCCTTCCTCTACTTTACTCTTTGCCCCTGTTACAGCAGAATGAAACAGTTACCTCCATTTACTGCCACAAATTCTTCCTTGAATTGTTGAGAAATGCGCAGAGGCAGGCTTCTCCCCTGCTGTTTCCCTGGTGTGGCTACTCTCAGGTCCTGGTGGTTCCCCCAGGGCTCACTCTACCTGAAGGGCAATCTTGGGCTTCATCACTACTGTAGCATTGCCACACACCATCACCCCTCCTCCTTGAACTTCTTCCAGCGGTTCCCGGGATACTACAGTCTTTGCTCTTCCGCCGCCTCCTTTGCTGGTTCCTTTTTAACTCCCTGAACTCCACATGTTGGAGTACTCCAGCTCAGCCCTTGAACTTGTTCTTTTTTTTTTTTTTTTTTTACATCTACTTTCTTAGTGGAATTATCTGATATTATGCCTTTGTGTGCATTCTATTCTGACTGTTCCCAGACTTTTATCTTCAACCCCAATCTCTGCCCTGAACTCAGACTCACATATCCAATTACTTGGTCAGTGTCTCTATTTGGATACCCTGGGCCAAGCCACCATCTTCTGTTGCTTAGATTATTGTCGTAGACTTTTGGATATCTAAGGGGTGTCTCAAGCTTGGCAGGTACGCAATAGAGTTCTTGATCTTCTCCTTCAAACCTGTTCTACCTGCAGTATTTCCCACCTCAGTTAATGGCCACTCCATCCAACCGTTCTCTTGTATTCCAAATCGAATTGATCAGAGATGATAATTGACTCTTGATAATGTATGTGGAATATTATCACTTCTCGACACGATTATAGAGACCACCCTGGACCAAGCCACCATCTTCTTTTGCCTAGATTATTGTCATAGACTTTTAATTGTCTCCCTGTTACCTCTCTTTCCTCTAGCCAGAGGCCAAGTGGTGTCCTCTCCTGTTACTCATGTGTCACGTAAGAGTCAGCCTTATGCTGGCATCTAGCATTCTCCTTCCTCTGGCTGCCTGTCACTTCTCTGTCCTCATGACTGTGTGGTTCCCTCCTGGTCTCCTTAAGATCTTTGCTCAATGTCCTTTCTTCTCTGGTCCATTGATCTCCATAGTATTTAACATTTGTGTGATTTATATTATTATTGTCTTCTGTTGCTAAAATGTAAGATCCATGAGGTCACCAGGATTTTACCTATTTTATTAACCGATCCTCATACTCCAAGAAGGGAGCTTAAGACATACCAAGCCATGTTCTTCATGATAGTTCTGGAAGTTTCCCCCTGCCATGATGAGGCTTTAAGTCTGACATAGTGTAAGCCACGGCATGGTCCTGCAGCACCTGCCCACTGATGGGGCTCCAGATTGCACAACACAGGTGCGGTCATTGTCGCCCTGGAGACACTAAAGCAAATACTAGCCAGTGCGGAATTCTTGTGCATTAAAACAAATTCTTACTCATTTTTCCATCCTGTAAACTTAAAAATTCTTCAAATTGAGGGCTTCAGTGTCTAGTCTGAGTCTGAACACTCCCAGTACCTTGCCCATCCATCTAGTGTGGAATATTAACACACTTTTGCCCAATGTCCCATTATTGGATCAGTAGTGACGTGGGAATTATTTATATCTTACTGCTCACAGTCATCACTGAGTCTGATTTTTCGCACACGTCTGCCTCCTGAGGGTTCATGTTATCATGTGGTGCGCAGAGTTAATCACTGCTGCAGATACTGGCGTGCTGGGAGCTTGTCAAAAAGTGATGTGAATTTTCGGAAAATTTTTGAAGAACCATCCCTAAACAGGTAAATACAACTTTACTGAACTACATCTTATACTAGTAATTTTTTTTCTATTACTTCTCTACTAGTTATGTTATTGTGCTGTAAAAAGAAAATACGAAAGTTGTTATTGTTGTGTTAGTTATGGGTGTGGAATTTTGCCTGTTCCATTTTTTTGCAGCACTGGACAAGACTTCTACCACTAGGACTAATAATATCTTTTTCCCTTTTTTTAGTTGAAATCATTTCACAAGTCTCCAGATGCCTCGAACTCTAAGTTTACAAGAAATACTGACCTGTTAGAGCCAGATGACAGCTGAGAAGCAAGGGCGATGGTGATGCAACCACCTGAACATGCTACAGCACCTGTTTCCAGTGAGAATTCGCAAGATGAAGAAGGTGGAGCAGTAAATCTGCCAGGTTCTTTGTTACGCACACCTGCGTGTCTGCTGAGTCTACTCAGAGGAGCCCTCATACGACTCTGTGATGATGACACTCCATCTACATCGAATGTACAGCAACCTCCTCCAAATAAAAAGAAAGTGACAAAAGTGACTTGCAAATGGAAAAAAGCTGACCTAATTGCACAGCCTATAGTAGAGTTATAGAACAACCCAACGATGTCTTCACCAAAATGAGAACTCCCATGGAAATTCTTGAACTGTATCTTGATGATGTGGTCGTTGAACTCACTGTCACATATTCCAACTTGTATACTGCAAGTAAGGGTGTAAATCTGGGCTCGACTAGTTCCAAATTCAGATGTTTCACAGGACTTATTTTTCTGAGTGGTCACGTCTTCCACCTAGAAGGCCTCTGCTCTGGGAACACAGAGCACATGTGTGTAACGTACTCGTTAGTGCTTCCATGAGACTCGATGGCTTTGAAACTGCATTTTCTAATTTTCATGTTGCTGACAATGAAAATTTGGACCCAATGGATAAACTTTCCAACATGAGGAATGCTGTGTCAGTGTACCACCCGTCCTTCAGTTTCATGAGGCATTTAGGGAGCATTCCCTGGACAGTACTGTTTTGTATTAGGTAACTTTTGATCAGTATTGCACTTCTGGATAAGCTCGGTTCAATGGGACATCAGGCAACAGGTCCAGTGAGAAAGGATCGCACTGACAAAGCTCCACTGGAATCAGATGTAGCTCTGAAGACTACAGAACGAGGCACATCTGATTATGGGAGTTGATGGCAGAGGCACTACTGTCTGCAGATGGAATGACGACAGTGATGTCACTGTTGCCTCATCCGGTGCTGGTATCAATTCCCTGTGTCTTGTCAGCCGTTATTCCCTGAAGCTGAAAAAGAAGACCCAAGTTCATGACCAAAGTGTATAAACACTGCATGGGCGGTGGAGACAGAGCTGATGACAGCATGGGAAGGTTTTAGGCATCGGTCCACGGGAAGAAATGGTGTCCAAGTCCTCTTTCATTCTGCTTCAAATTGGTCTTACAATAGGAATGGGGTTTTTTGGTAGGTGACAAACTACCAAACTGCATAAAACAGAGTAAGAAGCCAGTGGATTTTTTGGAGTTTCATGGACGTCTGGCATACCACTGTCTGGAGACCCGTGGTCATCCCCACCGAACCTGGCTGAAGAGGACGACCTTCTCACAAGTGTAACATTGACTCACGTCATGATGCGTGAATCATGTGGTAGTTACACAGGGAGAGCAGTGTGGCGTGCTGAATATCATCAGAGCACCACTTCAGTGTGAAGGTGTGATGTTGGATATCATGCTGAGTAGCTGGTGTCACCACCTCCTGAGATGAGAAATGTGATCTCATGCTTTACGTATACAACGTGGTTGTTTTGCTTAGTGTTCCATTTTTGGAACACCTCATAACAATGGAATATAATAAAAACTTTTTTCTTCAAATTCATGTTTCTTGGGTTTTTCTAGGTAACATATATGAATTTCATGCAAAAAAATTCAAAAATCTCAACCACTGGTATAAATGAGTTAAATAATAGTTACACACTTGCATTTAGTACATAAAGCCCTGTAGGGAGGCTTTATTTATTTATTTATGTATTTATGTGTTTTTTTTTTTTTTTTTTTTTTTGCTGAGAGGGTCAGCTAACTTAGAAGCCTCAGGCAATTACGCTGTAAAACCCAATGTACTCACCCCTACTATGAAACTAGTTTAGGGCTTTCACATGAAAGCTGTAACCCAGTTGCGACCTGAGAATGGGGGTAAGGGGGAGAGGGAGGGGAGGGAGGGGAGAGATGGGTAGAGGGAGGAGGACTGGTGGGATCACACCTGCGGTGCATCTTGCAAGGATATATGTGAAACTTAGTAAATGTAGAATGTAAATGTCTTGGCACACAACTAAAAAAATGCCAGGAAGGCTATGTAGACCGGTGTGATGAAAATGTGTCAAACGGTTTATGAAACTAGTGTATGATGCCCCCTGATCATATCGATGTGCACAGCTATGATTTAATAAAAAAAAAAAAAAAATCTTCAGGGCGGCTCCTGTGGCTCAAGCGAGTAAGGGAGAGTCTTGCTTCTTACTCTCATGCCGAGAGTAGCCAGAAAGGAATGAGTCAGACTAAATTTCCCCACTTTATCTGAAACACTAATATGCCAAACTCGTTGTCACAAACCGTCAGAGTCCATGAGTTAAAAAATCACGAAGCATGTAAGGGTGTGGTGACTGCAGAGCGTAGTCCTGCTGAGGGCGGCAAGCACAGCCAGGTTGGCGCTGATGGCGGTTGTGAGCCCGGGTGGGACTCAGGGTCCCGTGGTAAGCAGGACACCCCTGTGTCTCTTGCTGGGATACACATGGTCTTGCTTTTGCCCTGCTTCCTCTAACGTCTTTTAATCATAATCTTAATAATTGTCAAGTAAACGTATTACTTTAAAAACCATTGAAAACGGACCACCTTTGCCACAGGTGCCCAGGGCAGCTTTTCCCTGGCCCACCCAGAGCTGCTGCTGTTCACGCCCCTCCCCGTTCTTCCTCCCTTCCCCTCTCCCTCCCTTTTCCTTCCCATCTTCCTCTTCTAATTCCTTCTTCTCTTCTTTCTTTTTTCTAATTGCAATATAATTCATGTACTGTACCTTTTTTTATCCTTTTACAGTGTGCAATTTAGTGGTTTTTAGTATAGTCACACAGTTGTGCAACCATTACCACTATCTAATTCCAGAATATTTTTGTCACCTACCAAAGAAGCCCCATACCTATTAGTGGTCCCATTCCCACTTCCTCCAGTTTCTGGCAATCACACATCTACCTTCTGTCTCTAGATTTGCCTATTTTTGACATTTTTATATAAATGGAATTATACAGTTTACATGGCAGTTCATGTGCAATTTAAATAGTTGTAGTAATAGTCTTTGGGGTTTGCCTTAGCATAATGTTTTAAAGGTTTATCCATGTTGTAGAATGGATCTGTATACTTCATCCCTCTGTATGGCTGAGTAATAGTCCTTTGAATGGATATACCACGTTTTTCTTTATCCACTCACTAGGTGATGGAACTTGGGTTGTTTTCACTTCTCTGTTGTGAATAATGCTGCTATGGATATTTATGTTCAACTTTTTGTGTGGATATTTTTTTTTCTTCTCTTAGGTGTATACCTGGGAGTGAAATTGCTTGGCTGTTTGGTAACTCTGTTTGACTTTTTGAGAAACTGACAAACTGTGTTCCTAAGCATGTGCACCATTTTATGTTCCCACCAGTGATAGGAAGATCCCAATATCTCCGCATTCTCGCCAGTTCTTATTACTCTTTGTTTCTTTTATCACAGTCATCCTAATAAGTGTAAGGTGGTATCTTATTGTGGTTTTGATTTGCATTTCTCTAATGACTAGTGATGTTGAAAATCGTCTCCTGTCTTTATCCGTCATTTGTATATTTTCTTTGCAGAAATGTCTGTATATATCCTTTGTCCATTTTAAAGTTGGGTTATTTATCTTTTATTATTGAGTTGTAAGAGTTCTTAATACATTCTGCATACTAGACCCTTATCAGGTATATGATTAGCAAATAATTTCTTCCATCTTGTGGGGTGTCTTTTCACTTTCTTGATAATATCCTTTGAAGCACAAAAGTTTAATGGACTCCAATTAATCTCTTTCTTCTTTAGATGACTGTTTCTAGTGTCATACCTAAGATGTCATTGTCTAATCCAGAGTCACAAGATTTGTATTTATATTTTCTTCTAAGAATTTTATAGCCGTAGTTCTTAAATTTAGGTCTGTGATCTATTTTGAGTTCTTTTTTTTTTTTTTTTTTTTTTTTTTTTTTTGATAAATAGTATCCCTATGTCACCCTGGGTAGAGTGCTCTGGCATCATAGTTCACAACAACCTCAAACTCCTGGGCTCAAGAAATCTTCTTACTGCAGCCTCCCCAGGAGCTGAGATTACACGTGCCCTCCACAACACCTGGCTTGTTTTTCTATTTTTAGTAGCCACAGGGTCTTTCTCTTGCTCAGGTTGATCTCGAACTCCTGAGCTCAAACAATCCATCTGCCTTGGCCTCCCAGAGCACTGGGATTACAGGTGAGCCACAGTACATGGCCACGAGTTAATTTTTGCATATGGTATAAGGTAAGACTCCAACATCATTCTTTAACGTATGTATATCCAGATGTTCCAGAATTATTTGTTGAAAAGACTGTTGTTTTTCTATTGAGTGATCTTGGCACCCTTATGAATTAATGGTAAATGTAAGAGTTTATTTTTTGACTGTCATTATGTTCCATTGACCTGTTTGTCTGTTTCTTTGCTGCTCTGTTTAGTTATTCTAGCTATTACTAAAAGTTTTGAAGTCTTGGGTTTTGAAGTCTATATTATTGTTAAAGTGTCTATTTCTTCTTTCAATTTTATCAGTTTTGGCTTCATGTAAATTGGGGTTGTGTTGTTAGGTGCATCTATATTTATTTTTCCTTCATTTATTCTTTTTTAATGCTCTTCCTTTCTTGATATAAATCTTTCTTCTCACTTATATAATTTTCCCTTCTTTCTGAAGAATTTCTTTTAACATTTATTGCAAGCAAGTCTGCTGGCAACATATTCCTTCAATATTCTTTTCTTTTTTTCTGAGAAAGTCTTTATTTCTCCTTTATTTTTGAAGGATAATTTTGCCAGATTCAGAGTTCTAGGTTGGTGGGTTTTTCTTTCAACACTTTAAATAAGTATTTTACTCCACTCTATTCTTGTTTTATAGTTTATGAATATAAGTGTGGATGAACTATATTTTCTTGTTTCTTTGCACGTCTCAGACATTTTTGTTGAAGAATGGACATTTTAAGGAATGTAACGTGGCAATGACGGAAATCCTGTTTCATCCCCTCCCGTGTTTTTTGTTTTTTTTTGGCCGGGGCTGGGTTTGAACCCTCCACCTCCGGCACATGGAGCCAGCGCCCTACTCCTTTGAGCCACAGGCACTGCCTCCCCTCCCGTTGTTGTTGCTGTTTGTTGTTACTCACTTGTTTAGTGACTTTTCTAAACTAACTTTGTAAAGTCTGTATTCTTTGTTATGTTTGGCCATTGAAATCTCATGAGCTTCATGTCAACTCATGGTTGGACAGAAATTTCCTTAAATGCCCAGTAAGTCTTCCGATTTTTGCTGAGCTTCTCTTGGAGTGTTCCTTCAACACTCAGCCAGGGGGGTGACAACTCTGTCTTAGCCTTCACTCCCTGCTTGTACAGCCTCAAGGTCAGCCAGAGGGGAAGTGTGGGGCCTTCTCAGGCCATTCCTGGACGTGAAGGTAGCCCAGGAATTCCCACAGAGTATGCGTGTGCGTGGCCTTCTAGGTTCCCAGGAGTGTGTGGGAGCTTTACCAAGCCCCTGTGGACATTTCACTCCCTAGATTTTCTCTTTAAGCATCTGGTTAGCCTATAATTTTGCCCCATCATCCACTCATTTAGGCAGCTCAATTTTTTTCTAATGCCTCTTCATTATAGGCTAGTCTCACGGGCAAGTCCTAAATTGGTACTAATGAAGACAACCTGTGAAGGGGGCTTTTGGAGAACCGGCAGGTCAAATGATGATAATTTTCTGGAAGTGGGGCTCACCTCGGTTCTGGCCCTGCAGTGGCTGTCCGGTTGTGCTGTCACTGTGATGGCAGGCTGTCCGTTTTCAGGGCTGTGTTAGAGAGGGTAGGGGTGGGGGTGGGGGCAGGGGAGAGGAATGGGAGTAGGGCAGGTTAAAATACCACAAAATGTGCTATTCACACTGAGGTCCAGCCTTTTTTTTGTTTGTTTTTTTAAATTAATAAATGCTCCTTAGGTTGCTGTAAGACCTTGGTTAGTTTCCAGAGTTGTGAAAAAATTGATTTTGACATTATTTTGTCCGTGAGCTCATGGAATTTACAGAGGGTGGATTTTCAGAGCTGCCACTGCAGCTCTGCCTCTACGCGTTGAATTTTATACCGAGGTACTTTAAGAGATCTCAGAAAATCTAAACGTTCTTCCACTTTACTGCCTACCAAAGAAATCAATCAGTGGTAGTCAAGAGGTAGTAGATTCTCCTATCCAAAAACTTCTCAGTTTTGCCACTTTTGAAGTTTATTATTAAACTTTTATTAAAAAACAAGGAGCCCAAAATCATGATTTTGTGTCCATGTTAAGAATCCTCTGGAACATCAGCAAGCAGACCATGAGTGGTGTGATTCTGACCCTCTCCAGCTGTCCTTTCAACAAAGGAACAGCTAGGAAATTGCCCACACACAAGTGCCTTATCACGCTGTAATTGTTTTTCTTTCATATAACAGGGATTTAATGCACAAAATGGCGATTAAACCAGACTGGCTCACTTCAGATCCTCAAATGCGAAAATGTCCCTACTCAAGACCCCATTCTTCACCCTGCAGATTATATTCAAAGAATGTTTTCCAAGATATGTTCAGACCTTCTTCCTCAAGTGAGTATTCATGAGCAAATTATAACATTAATAGTAATTATCACTTGTGTATGTTTAATGTGTACCAGGCTTAGATCAAAGGCTTTTTGTGACATTTAATCTTCACAGTAACTCAGACATGGATTGATTAAGCCATTTTCCCAAAAGTTACATAGTTTTTAAGTGGCAGGGTCAGGATTTGAACCTGGGCGGTGTGATTCTGAAATTTGTGGGCTTAACTCTCATGTTATAGCATCTACTGACTGACTCAGTTTTAAAAACGAAGCAATAGACTTTGTTTTGAAGCAGTTTTAGGTTTATAATTGAGCAGAAAGTACACCCCTGCCCCCACCCCAATTTCCCCTATTATCAACATCTTATCTTAGTGTGGGGCTTTTGTTAAAGTTGATAAGCCAGTATTGATACATAATCATTACCCAGATTCTACAGTTTACATTAGGGCTCACTCCTGGTGTTGTATGTTCTGAGTTTAGACAAATGCATAAGATGGCAAGGGTCACCTTATGGTGTGTAGAGGAGTTTCACTGCCCTAACGACCCACCGCCCTCTACCTGCTCATCTTTCTCTAGGGTTTCCTTAACCCTCGGCAACCACTGATCTGTTTATTATCTCTATAGATTTGTTTTTTCCAGAACATCATACAGCTGGACTCATACAGTAGGCAGCTTTTCAGACTGGCTTCTCTCACCTACCGTATATACTCGAGTATAAGCCAAGTTTTTGTGCCGAAAAACCCGAACTCGGCTTATACTCGGGTCATACAGGTTATTTGATTCGGTGTGCTTAGCTTAACAGGTAATTGAGCTCAATCACAAAGGTTAAAATCCTTCAAAACTGGATTCCTCCTCATCATCATCTGTATGTCCAAACAGAGCTTCAGCTGTATCTGATGTGAGGGTATCAGCATTTAACCTACTGATTCCTCAATTATTATAATTGTTTTGGGTATATATTTTTATTTTTGAAATTTACCAGTGGCTGCTGCATTTTCC